>JAODAL010054149.1:0-24812 GCA_025379985.1 Phyllomedusa bahiana | reverse complement strand
GTTCTTGTTATAGCTGAGTCCTCTGTATAGGGTGCAGTCTCTCTGTATAGGCTGCATCCTTCTTTTTTGGCTGCAGCCCTCTTGTTAGCTGCAGTCCTCTGTGTATATGGCTGATTTCTCTGTTTTATGTGCAGTTCTCTGTTAAGCTGCAGTCCTCTGTGTTACAGTGCAGTCCTGGTCTCGGGCTCCCTAGTGGGTCCTCTGGGGCGGCGCTGGTTGATTGTTCTTTGCTTTGTATTTCAGGGGATCAACCTGTCGGGGGGTCAACGGCAGCGGATCAGTGTGGCCCGAGCTCTGTACCAGCAGACCAGCGTCGTGTTCCTGGTGAGCCCCAACCAGAAGGGAGGTGTATGTGGGTGGGGGGGGATCGGTGTATGAGGGAGGGGGGATCGGTGTATGAGGGAGGGGGATCGGTGTATGGGGGGGGGGGATCGGTGTATGAGGGAGGGGGGAGGGGGGGTGTATGAGGGAGGGGGGATCGGTGTATGAGGGAGGGGGGATCGGTGTATGAGGGAGGGGGGATCGGTGTATGAGGGAGGGGGGATCGGTGAATGAGGGAGGGGGGATCGGTGTATGTGGGTGGGGGGGATCGGTGTATGAGGGAGGGGGGATCGGTGTATGAGGGAGGGGGAATTGGCGTAGGGGAGGGGGGATCGGCGTAGGGGGGAGGAGAGATCGACGTACGGGGGAGGGGAGATCGGCGTACGGGGGAGGGGAGATCGGCGTACGGGGGGGGGGGATCGGCGTACGGGGGAGGGGGGAACGGCGTACGGGGGAGGGGGAGCGGCGTAGGGGAGGGGGTCGGCGTTAAAGGGGGGGAGATCGGCTACGGGGGGGGGAATCGGCGTAGGGGGGGGGGGATGACGTACGGGGGGGGGGGATCGCTACGGGGGGGGGAGATGGGGTACGGGGGGGGGGATCGGGGGGTCGGGGGGGGGAGATTGGGGGGAGGGGGATCCCCCGTAGGGGGGAGGGGGAGATGGGCGTAGGGGGGGGGGAGATCGGCGTAGGGGGGGGGGGGGGGAAATCACGTAGGGGGGGGGGGGGGATGCGTAGGGGAGGGGAATGGGGGAGGGGAGATCGCCGGAGGGGGGAGGGGAGATCGGCGTAGGGGGGAGGGGGGATCGGCGTAGGGGGGAGGGGGGATCGGCGTGCTGGGGAGGGGGGAGGGCAACGGAGGGGGGGGGGGCGGCGTAAGGGGGAAGGGAGGTCGGCGTACGGGGGGAGGGGGGATCGGCGTACGGGGGAGGGGGAGTTTGGCATACGGGGGAGGGGGGATCGGCGTAGGGGGGAGGGGGTGAACGGCGTACGGGGGAGGGGGGGATCGGCGTAGGGGGGAGGGGGTGAACGGCGTACGGGGGAGGGGGGATCGGCGTACGGGGGAGGGGGGACGGCGTCGGGGGGGGGGTTTTGGCTCCAGGGGGGGGGGGGATGGCTAGGGGGGAGGGGGTGTGAACGGCGTAGGGGGGAGGGGGATGGCGTAGGGGAGGGGGATCGGGTAGGGGGGTGGGGGAGGGGGAGGGGGGAGGGGCGTACGGGTGAGGGGGGGCGGGTTTTAACGGGAGGGGGGAAAAATCGGCGTGGGGGTTGGGGGGGGGTCGGGTAGGGGAGGGGGGATGGCGTAGGGGTTAGGGGGGGACGGGCGTAGGGGGAGGGGGGGATCGGGAGGGGGGGGGGGACGGCGTCGGGGAGGAGGGGATCGGCGTACGGGGAGGGGGATGGGCTACGGGTGGGGGGGGGGGATCGGGTAGGGGGTGGGGGGGACGGGTACGGGTGGGGGGGGGATCGGCGTGGTGAGGGGGGGATCGGTTTTAGGGTGAGGGGGGGATCGGCGTCGGTGAGGGGGGATGGCTACGGGGGGGGGGGATCGCGTAGGGTGGGGGGGGGGACGGGTCGGGGTGGGGGGGATCGGCGTACGGGGGAGGGGGGATCGGCGTACGGGGGAGGGGGGGGACGGGTAGGGGGGAGAGGGGGGACGGCTTAGGGTGGGGGGGGTCGGCTACGGGTGAGGGGGGGACCGGCGTAGGGGGGGGGGGGACCCGTACGGGGAGGGGGGTCGGCGACGGGTGGGGGGGGGGATCGGCGTAGGGGGAGGGGGGGAATCGGCGTCGGGGGGGGGAAATCGGGTAGGGGTTTAGGGGGGGATCGGCGTACGGGTGAGGGGGGGATCGGCGTACGGGGAGGGGGGATCGGCGTACGGGTGAGGGGGGGATCGGCGTACGGGTGAGGGGGGGGGATCGGCGTACGGGTGAGGGGGGGGATCGGCGTACGGGAGGGGGGGATCGGCGTACGGGTGAGGGGGGGATCGGCGTACGGGTGAGGGGGGGATCGGCGTACGGGTGAGGGGGGGGATCGGCGTACGGGGAGGGGGAAACGGCGTACGGGGAGGGGGATCGGCGGACGGGTGTGGGGAGATCGCCGTAGGGGGGAGGGGAGATCGGCGTACGGGGAGGGGGGATCGGCATACGGGGGAGGGGGGATCGGCGTACGGGGGAGGGGGGATCGGGGGAGGGGGGATCGGCGTACGGGTGAGGGGGGGATCGGCGTACGGGGGGGGGGATGGGGTGGGGGGAGGGGATCGGCTAGGGGAGGGGGGACGGCGAAGGGGGGTCGGCTCGGGGGGGGGGGGATCGGCGTACGGGGGAGGGGGGATCGGCGTACTGGTGAGGGGGGGACGGCGTACGGGGAGGGGGGGACGGCGTACGGGTGAGGGGGGAGGGCGTAGGGTTTTGGGGGGGGGACCCGGCGACGGGGGGGGGGGAGGATCGGCGTACGGGGGATGGGGGATCGGCGTACGGGGGAGGGGGGATCGGCGTACGGGGAGGGGGGATCGGCGTACGGGGGAGGGGGGATCGGCCGGGGGGGGGGAGGGGTAGGGTGAGGGGGGTAGGCGTACGGGGGGGGGGGGACCGGCGTAGGGGAGGGGGGGGGGGACGGGGGGGGGGGGATCGGCGTCGGGGGGGGGGGGGGATCGGGGGAGGGGAGGATCGGCGTACGGGTGGGGGGGGTCGGTACGGGTGAGGGGAGATGGGGCTACGGGGAGGGGGATGGCGTCGGGGGGGGGGGAATCGGTTTATGGGGAGGAGGTGAATGACCCCCGCACCCTCCTCAGCCCCCTCACGTCTCCTGTACCCCCCCAGAGTGCGGCTCGT
This sequence comes from Phyllomedusa bahiana, assembly GCA_025379985.1. Lineage (NCBI taxonomy): Eukaryota > Metazoa > Chordata > Amphibia > Anura > Hylidae > Phyllomedusa > Phyllomedusa bahiana. The sequence continues at coordinate 21,660 of JAODAL010054149.1, read as the reverse complement.
TACCCCCTCGCCCTCCGCACTCAGGCTTCTCGCCCCCGTCCGTGGTGTCTGTTGGGGGCGCTGTGGCGTCTGTGTCTTGTCCTGTAGGTTTCTGCGGCGCCGCTGGGGGCAGTGATCCTGATGTGAATGAGGCCTGATTGTCTCCATTGTGTTGCTGAGTCGGAGCTGAGTGTTTGCTGCTTTGTGCCGTTCCGGCAGCGCTGCTCTCCTGACTTTGCCTTCATTCTCCTGCAGGACGACCCGTTCTCCGCTCTGGACATTCACCTCAGTGACCACCTGATGCAGGACGGGATCCTGAAGATGCTGAGAGACAACAAGACCACCACGGTGCTGGTCACACACAAGCTGCAGTACCTGCCCCACGCTGACTGGGTGAGGGGGCGCCAACGAGCTCCACAGCTCTTCACACTGCAGCAGCTGCTAATTCTGATCCCCAGTCAGGAGCTACGAACTCCTGTACCTGTCACTATCGAGCTCTCCCCGTGCTTTACCCCGCGGCTCCGCTCTGTCCTCCGTGCTTTACCCTGCGGCTCCGCTCTGTCCCCCGTGCTTTTACCCTGCGGCTCCGCTCTGTACCTTTGCCTTTAACCCCCTGCGGCTCCGCTCGGTCCTCGTGCTTTAACCCTGCGGCTCCGCTCTGTCCCCCCGTTGGCTTTACCCTGCGGCTCCGCTCTTTTTCCTGTCGTTTTTAAACCCTGCGGCTCCGCTCGGGTCCCCCGTGGTTTTTACCCTGCGGCTCCGCTCTGTCCTCGGTGTTTTTACCCTGCGGCTCCGCTCTGTCTCTCCGTGCTTTCCCCCCTGCGGGCTCCCGCTCTGTCTCTCCGTGCTTTCCCCTGCGGCTCCGCTCTGTCCTCCGTGCTTTACCCTGCGGCTCCGCTCTGTCCTCGTGCTTCACCCTGCGGCTCCGCTCTGTCTCTCGTTTGCTTTACCCTGCGGGCTCCGCTCTGTCCCACGTGCTTTACCCTGCGGCTCCGCTCTGTCTCTCGGTCCCTTTACCCTGCGGCTCCGCTCTGTCTCTCGTGCTTTACCCTGCGGCTCCGCTCTGTCTCTCGTGCTTTACCCCTGCGGCTCCGCTCTGTCTCTCTTTGCTTTACCCTGCGGCTCCGCTCTTTCCCCCGTGCTTTACCCTGCGGCCCTCCGCTCTGTCCTGTGCTTTACCCCTGCGGCTCCGCTCTGTCTCTGTGCTTTACCCTGCGGCTCCGCTCTGCCCTCTCGTGCTTTTACCCTGCGGCTCCGCTCTGTCCTCCGTGCTTTACCCTGCGGGCTCCGCTCTGTCTCTGTGCTTTACCCTGCGGCTCCGCTTCTGTCTCTCGTGCTTTACCCTGCGGTCCGCTTGTCCTCCGTTGCTTTACCCTGCGGCTCCGTCTGTCTCTGTGCTTTCCCCTGCGGGCTCCGCTCTGTCCCCCGTGCTTTACCCTGCGGCTCCGCTCTGTTCATCGTGGCTTTACCTGCGGCTCCCCCCTCTGTCCCCCGTGCTTTACCCTGGGGGCCCGCTCGTCCTCGTGCTTTACCCTGCGGCTCCGCTCTGTCCCCGTGCTTCACCCTGCGGCTCCCCTTCCTCGTGCTTTACCCCGGCTCCCTCTGTCTCTCGTGCTTTACCTGCGGCTCCGCTCTGCCCCTCTTTGCTTTACCCTGCGGTTTTCCGGCTCTGTCCCCTGCTTTACCTGGGCCCCGCTCTGGTCTCTCGTGCTTTACCCTGCGGCTCCGTCTGTCCCCCGTGCTTTACCCTGCGGCTCCGCTCTGTCCTCGTTGCTTTACCATCGGCTCCGCTCTGTCCTCGTGCTTTACCCTGCGGCTCCGCTCTTTTCCCCTGTACTTTACCCTGGGGCCCCCCGCTCTGTCCTCGTGTTTACCTGGGCTCCGCTCTGTCCCTGTGCTTCACCCTGGGGCCTCCGCTCTGTCCCCGTGCTTTACCCTGCGTCCGCCTGCCCCCTGTGCTTTACCCTGCGGCTCCGCTCTGTCCCTGTGCTTTACCCTGGGGCTCCGCTTGTCCTCGTGCTTTTTACCCTGCGGCTCCCTCTTTTTTCCTCTGTGCTTTACCCTGCGGCTCACGCTCTGTCCCCCCGTGCTTTACCCTGCGGCTCCGCTCTGTCCTCCGTGTTTTACCCTGCGGCTCCGCTCTTCCCCCGTGCTTTACCCTGCGGCTCCGCTCTGTCCCCCGTGCTTTACCCGCGCTCCGCTCCGTCTCTCGTGCTTTACCCTGCGGCTCCGCTCTGTCCTCCGTGCTTTACCCTGCGGCTCCGCTCTGTCTCGGGGGCTTTACCCTGCGGCTCCCGCTCTGTCCCTGTGCTTTCACCTTCGGCTCCGCTCTGCCCCCGTGCTTTACACCTGCGGCTCCGCTCTGTCCTCGTGCTTTACCCTGCGGCTCCGCTCTGTCCTCCGGCTTTACCCTGGGCTCCGCTTGTCCTTCGTGCTTTACCGTGGGGCTCCGCTCTGTCCTCGTGCTTCACCCTGCGGCTCCGCTCTTGTCTCTGTGCTTTCCCTGGGGGCTCCGCTCGTCCTCGTGCCTTTAAACCTGCGGTCGCTCTGTCCTGTGCTTTACCTGCGGCTCCCGCTCTGTCCTCGTGCTTTACCCTGCGGCTCCGCTCTGTCCTCCGTGCTTTACCCTGCGGCTCCGCACCTGTCCTGTGCATTACCCTGCGGCTCCGCTCTTTCCTCGTGCTTTACCCTGCGGTCCGCCTCGGCCCTCGTGCTTTACCCTGCGGCTCCGCTCTGTCCCGTGCTTTACCCTGCGGCTTCCCCCTCTTTTCCCCTCGTGCTTTACCCTGGGGGCTCCGCCTGTCCCCGTGCTTTACCTGCGGCTCCGCTCTGTCCCCGTGCTTTACCCTGCGGCTCCGCTCTGTCCTTTTTTCGTGTTTTACCCCTGCGGCTCCGCTTGTCCTCGTGCTTTACCCTGCGGCTCCGCTCTGTCCACCTTCATTTACCCTGCGGCTCCGCTCTGTCCTCTGTACTTTACCCTGCGGCTCCGCTCTGTCCTCGTGCTTTACCCTGCGGCTCCGCTCTGTCCCCTGTGGCTTACCCTGCGGCTCCGCTCTGTCCCCGTGCTTTTACCCTGCGGCTCCGCTCTGTCCTCCGTGCTTTTACCCTGCGGCTCCGCTCTGGCCTCGTGCTTTACCCTGCGGCTCCGCTCTGTCCTCGTGCTTTACCCTGCGGCTCCGCTCTGTCCTCGTGCTTTACCTGGGGTCGCTTGTCCTGTGCTTTACCCTGCGGCCCCGCTCTGTCCTCGTGCTTTACCCTGCGGCTCCGCTCTGTCCTCCGTGCTTTACCCTGCGGCTCCGCTCTGTCTCTGTGCTTTACCCTGCGGCTCCGCTCTGTCCCCTGTGCTTTACCTGGGGCTCCGCTCTGTCCCCTGTGCTTTACCTGCGGCCTCCGCTCTGTCCTCCGGCTTTACCTGCGGCTCCGCTCTGTCCCCTGTGCTTTACCCTGCGGCTCCGCTCTGTCCTCTGTACTTTACCCTGCGGCTCCGCTCTGTCCCCGTGCTTTACCCGCGGCTCCGCCTCTGCCCTCCGTGCTTACCCTGCGGTCCGCTCTGTCCTCGTGCTTTTACCGGGCGGCCCCGCTTTTTCCCCCTGTGCTTTAACCTGCGGCTCGCTCTGTCCCTCTGTGCTTTACCCTGCGGCTCCGCTCTGTCCTCCGTGCTTTTACCCTGCGGCTCCGCTCTGTCCTCCGTGCTTTACCCTCGCGCTGGTCTCCGCTCTGTCCTCGTGCTTTACCCTGCGGTTTCGTCTTGTCCCCTCGTGCTTTCCCCTGCGCTCCGCTCTGTCCTCGTGCTTTACCCTGCGGATCCGATCTGTCCTCTTGGATTTACCCTGCGGCTCGCTCTGTCCTCTGTGCTTTACCCTGCGCTCCGCCCCTGTCCCCGGTGCTTTACCCTGCGGCTCCGCTCTGTCCTCAGTGCTTTACCCTGCGGCTCCGCTCTGTCCCCCGTGCTTTACCTGCGGTCCGCTCTGTCCCTCCCTGCTTTCCCCTGCAGCTCCGCTCTTCCCTGTGCTTTACCCTGCGCTCCGCTCTGGTCCCCCCCGTGCTTTACCTGCAGTCCGCTCTGTCCTCGTGCTTTACCCTGCGGCTCCGCTCCTTCCCCCTGCTTTACCCCTGCGGCTCCGCTCTGTCCTCCGTGCTTTACCCTCGGCTTCGCCTGTCCCCGTGCTTTACCCTGCGGCTCGCTCTGTCTCCGTGCTTTACCCTGCGGCTCCGCTCTGTCCTCGTGCTTTACCCTGCGGCTCCCCCTTTTTCACTGTGCTTTACCCTGCGCTCCGCTCTGTCCTCGTGCTTTACCTGCGGCTCCGTTCTGTCCCTTCTTTCCCTGCGGCTTCGCTTTTGTCCTCTGCTTTACCCTGGCTTCCGTCTTTTCCTCGTGCTTTACCCTGCGGCTCCGCTCTGTCCCCCGTGCTTTACCCTGCGGTTTCCGTCTGTCCCCGTGCTTACCTGCGGCTCCGCTCTGTCCTCGTGCTTTACCTGGGGCTCCGCTCTGTCCTCGTGCTTTACCCTGCAGCTCCGCTCTGTCCCCCGGGCTTTACCTGCGGCTCCGCTCTGCCCTCTCGTGCTTACCCTGCGGCTCGCTCTGTCTCTCGTGCTTTACCCTGCGGCTCCGCTCTGTCCTCGTGCTTTACCCTGCGGCTCCGCTCTGTCCTCTGTGCTTTACCCTGCGGCTCCGCCTGTCCCCGTGTTTTAAACCCTGGGGCCCTCCCTCTGTCCCCCGTGCTTTACCCTGCGGCTCCGCTCTGTCCCCCGTGCTTTCCCCTGCGGCTCCGCTTTTGTCCTCGGTGCTTTACCCTGCGGCTCCGCTCTGTCCTCCGTTGCTTTACCCTGCGGCTCCGCTTGTCCCCGTGCTTTACCCTGCGGCTCCGCTCTGTCCTCTGCTCTACCCTGCGGCTCCCCCCCTGTCCTCCCTGTTTTTCCCTGGGGCTTCCGCTTGTCATCCGTGCTTTTTTACCTGGGCTCCGCTCTGTCCTCGTGCTTTACCCCTGCGGCTCCGCTCTGTCCTGTGCTTTACCCTGCGGGCTCCCGCCCCTTCCTTGCTTTACCTGCGGCCCGCTCCTTGTCCCTCGTGCTTTACCCTGCGGCTCCCCCTCTGTCCACCTGTGCTTTACCTGCGGCTCCGCTCTGTCTCGTTGCTTTCCCCTCGGCTCCGCTCTGTCCTCGTGCTTTACCCTGCGGCTCCGCTCTGTCCCCGTGCTTCACCCTGCGCTCGCTCTTCCCCTGTGTTTTAAAACCCTGCGGCTCCGTTTCTGTCCTCGTGCTTTACCCGGGGCTCCCTCTGTCACTCCGTGCTTTAACTGCGGCTCCCTCTGTCCCTGTGCTTTACCCTGCGGCTCCGCTCTGTCCCCTGTGCTTTACCCTGCGGCTCCCTCTGTCCTCCGTGCTTTACCCTCGCTCCGCCTGTCCCCCTGTGCTTTTACCCTGCGGCTCCGCTCTGTCTCTCGTGCTTTACCCTGCGGCTCGCTCTGTCCCCCTTTGCTTTTACCCTGCGGCTCCGCTCTGTCCTCGTGCTTTACCCTGCGGTCCGCTCCTGTCCTGGGCTTTACCCTGCGGCCCGCTCTGTCCCCTGTGCTTAACCCCCTGCGGCTCCGCTCTGTCCTCGTGTTTTAAAACCTGGGGGCTCCGCTCTGTCTCTCGTGCTTACCCTGCGGCTCCGCTCTGTCCACCTTGCTTAACCCTGCGGCTCCGCTCTGTCCTCTGTGCTTTACCCTGCGGCTCCGCTCTGTCCCCTGTGCTTCACCCTGCGGCTCCGCTCTGTCCTCTGTGCTTTACCCTGCCGCTCCGCTCTGTCCCCTGTGCTTTACCCTGCGGCTCCGCTCTGTCCTCCGTGCTTTACCCTGCGGCTCCGCTCTGTCCCCTGTGCTTTACCCTGCGGCTCCGCTCTGTCTCTCGTGCTTTACCCTGCGGCCCCGCTCTGTCCCTCCGTGCTTTACCCTGCGGTTTCCGATCTGTCCTCGTGCTTTACCCTGCGGCTCCGCTCTGTCCTCGTGCTTTACCCTGCGGCTCCCCCTCTGTCCTCGTGCTTTACCCTGCGGCCCTCCGCTCTGTCTCTCGTGCTTTACCCTGCGGCTCCGCTCTGTCCTCGTGCTTTACCCTGCGGCTCCGCTCTGTCCTCGTGCTTTACCTGCGGTCCGCTCTGTCTCTCGTGCTTTACCCTGCGGCTCCGCTCTGTCCTCGTGCTTTACCCTGCGGCTCCGCTCTGTCCTCGTGCTTTACCCTGCGGCTCCGCTCTGTCTCTCGTGCTTTACCCTGCGGCCCCGCTCTGCCCTCGTGCTTTACCCTGCGGCTCCGCTCTGTCCTCTTTGCTTTACCCTGCGGCTCCGCTTTGTCCCCTGTGCTTTTACCCTGCGGCTCCGCTCTGTCCTCCGTGCTTTACCCTGCGGCTCCGCTCTGTCCCCCGTGCTTTACCCTGCGGCTCCGCTCTGTCCTCCTTGCTTTACCCGGGGGCTCCGGTCTTGACTCGTGCTTTACCCTGCGGCTCCGCTCTGTCCCCTGTGCTTTACCCTGCGGCTCCGCTCTGTCCTCGTGCTTTACCCTGCGGCTCCGCACTGTCCTCGTGCTTTACCCTGCGGCTCCGCTCTGTCTCTCGTGCTTTACCCTGCGGCTCCGCTCTGTCCTCGTGCTTTACCCTGCGGCTCCGCTCTGTTTTCTCGTGCTTTACGCGGTTTCCGCTCTGTCCTCCGTGCTTTACCCTGCGGCTCCGCTCTGTCTCTCGTGCTTTACCCTGTGGGCTCCGTCTGTCTCTCGTGCTTTCCCCTGCGGCTGCGCTCTGTCCCCCTTGCTTTACCCTGCGGCTCCGCTCTGTCCTCGTGCTTTACCCTGCGGCTCCGCTCTGTCCTCGTGCTTTACCCTGGGGGCTCCGCTCTGTCTCTCGTGCTTTACCCTGCGGCTCCGCTCTGCCCTCGTGCTTTACCCCTGCGGCTCCGCTCTGTCCTCGTGCTTTAACCCTGCGGCTCCGCTTTGTCCCCTGTGCTTTACCCTGCGGCTCCGCTCTGTCCTCCGTGCTTTACCCTGCGGCTCCGCTCTGTCCCCCGTGCTTTACCCTGCGGCTCCGCTCTGTCCCCTGTGCTTCACCCTGCGGCTCCGCTCTGTCCTCGTGCTTTACCCTGCGGCTCCGCTCTTTCCCCTGTGATTTACCCTGCGGCTCCGCTCTTTCCTCGTGCTTTACCCTGCGGCTCCGCATGTTCAGGTTAGATATCAGATCAGGATTCAGGAGGAGCCATTACCAGTAGGGCAGCCTCTTTCTGGGGGAGGAGCCTGGGTCAGGAGGAGGAGCCATTATCAGGGGGAGGAGCCATGTGCAGGTCATCTAGGGGTGCGCCCTCAGTAAATCCGCTTTCTGTGTCCTACAGATTATTGCCATGAAGGACGGGACCGTCCAACGGGAGGGAACCCTGAAAGACATCCAGATATCGGACCCTGAGCTGTACGAGCACTGGAAGACGCTGATGAACCGCCAGGACCAGGAGCTGGAGAAGGTGGGTCCTCCGCGTGGAACACGACGGATCTGACTGAACCTCTGAATGGTGGCCGCCATATTGTCACCCAGCTTTTCTAGAAGCAGATACAACATCTTCAGAGACAACGACTGGGCCGAGATCCTGAAAATCATCAGGAGCAAAAAGTCTTCATCTACAGAACACGGGAGCGGCCCTTTAAGACTGTGATCCGCAGAGCTCACAATCTAATCTCTATGTGTCGTGCAGGAAATCACAGAGAGCAAGACTCCGGTGGAGAGGAAGAACATGAAGAGGCCGGTGTTCCCCCGGGAGACGCTGCTGGGGGCGAGGAGGAGGATGAAGGTCGGTGGTGGCTGCTGTGGACGCTCTGTCCAGACCTCGTCATCTGCTGTTAGGAACGCTCCACTCCCTGATGGAGAAACCCTTTCTCTGCATGGTGGCCCTTTTTCCTGGCGTGGCCCCCCCGGTCTCTGGCGTGGGGGCCTCATGTGGACTCCCCCCGGTTCTGGGGGGGCTCCTCTGTGGCTCCCCGGGCCCTGGGGTGGGGCCCCCAGTGTGGATCCCCGGGCCCCCCTTTGGGGTGGGTTTGGGGGTCTGGGGGGATCCCCGGGCTCTGGTGGACCCCCGGTCTCGGGGTGGGCCCCCCCGGTCTCTGGTGTGGGCTCCCCGGTCTCTGGCGTGGGCTCCCCGGTCTCGGGCGTGGGCTCCCTGGTCTCTGGCATAGGCACCTTTGTCCTTGGTGTGGGCTCCCTCTTCTCTGGTGTGGGCTCCCCGGTCTCTGCCTCGAGCAACTTTGTCCATGGTGTGGGATCCCCTGTCACTGGAGTGAGCATCTTCGTCTCTGGTGTTCTCTCTATCTTCTCTGGCGTGGACACCTTCATCCCTGGCGTGGGCTTCCTCTTCTCTGGTGTGGGCACCTTCGTCTATGCCTTGGGCTTCCTTGTGTCTGTCGTGAGCACTTTCGTCCCTGGCATGGGCTTCCTTGTGTCTGGCGTGGGCTTCCCTGTGTCTGGCGTTGGCTACCTGGACTCTGGCATAGGCACCTTTGTCCTCAGTGTGGACTCCCCGGTCTCTGGCGTGGGCTCCCCGGTCTCTGGTGTGGACTCCCCGGTCTCTGTTGTGGACTCCCCGGTCTCTGGCGTGGGCTCCCCGGTCTCTGGCGTGGGCTCCTCAGTGTGGACTCCCCGGTCTCTGGCGTGGGCTCCCCGGTCTCTGGCATAGGCACCTTTGTCCTTGGTGTGGGCTCCCTCTTCTCTGGTGTGGGCTCCCCGGTCTCTGGCTCGAGCACCTTTGTCCCTGGTGTTTGCTCCCCGGTCCCTGGCATGGGCTTCCTTGTGTCTGGTGTGGGCTTCCTTGTGTCTGGTGTGGGCTTCCTTGTGTCTGGTGTGGGCTTCCTTGTGTCTGGTGTGGGCTTCCTTGCTCTCTGCTCCTGGCTTGGTCGCTGCTTTCCTTTGTTCTCCAATGTTTCATGTGTTGTCCACTCGTCCCCTCCGCAGAAGAGATGTCGGAGAGCGATGAAGATGATGACAACTCGTCCTCCGTTCTGCACCAGAGAGCGAAGATGCCCTGGAGGGCTTGTGCTAAGTACCTGAGCTCTGCTGGGATCCTGCTGCTGCCGCTATTGGTCTTCTCGCAGCTCCTCAAGCACTCGCTCATGGTCGCCATCGATTTCTGGTTGGCAAAATGGACGTCGGATGCAATTTTCAACACTTCGTCCTCGGGCTGCGGGGGACAGGTGAGCTCGGGTCCTTAGCTGAGGGGCCCTCATGGTGGCAACTTCCCTCACATGTTCCTCTCCCTCAGAGCTGCGGGAGGCAGGAAAGCCTTGGTCCTTGGTTGAGGGGCCCTCATGGTGGCCGCCTCCCTCACATGTTCCTCTCCCTCAGGGCTGCGGGGGACAGGTAAGCCCCGGTCCTTGTTTGAGGAGCCCTCATGGTGGCAACTTCCCTCACATGTTCCTCTCCCTCAGGGTTGCGGGAGGCAGGTAAGCCCCGGTCCTTGGTTGAGGAGCCCTCATGGTGGCCTCCTCCCTCACGTGTTCCTCTCCCTCAGGGCTGCAGAGGGGGTTGGGGGGGCAGGTAAGCCCCGGTTTTTTGGTTGAGGGATCCTCGTGGTGGCAGCCTCCCTCACGTGTTCCTCTCCCTCAGGGCTGCGGGGGACAGGCAAGCCCCAGTCCTTGGTTGAGGGGCCCTCATGGTGGCCGCCTCCCTTGTGTGTTCCTCTCCCTCAGGGCTGCGGGGGACAGGCAAGCCCCAGTCCTTGGTTGAGGAGCCCTCATGGTGGTCGCCTCCCTCGTGTGTTCCTCTCCCTCAGGGCTGCGGGGGGGGACAGGTAAGCCGCTGGTCCTTGGCTGAGGGGCCCTCATGGTGGCCTTCTCCCTCAGGGCTGCGGAGGGGACAGGTAAGCCCCGGTCCTTGGCTGAGGGGCCCTTGTGGTGGCCGCCTCCCTCACATGTTCCTCTCCCTCAAGGCTGCGGGGGGCAGTTAAGCCGCGGGTCCTTGGTTGAGGTGCCCTCATGGAGGCCTCCTCCCTCACATGTTCCTCTCCCTCGGGCTGCGGTGGACAGGTAAGCCCCGGTCCTTGGTTGAGGGATCCTCGTGGTGGCCGCCTCCCTCACGTGTTCCTCTCCCTCAGGGCTGTGGGGGGCAGGTAAGCCCCGGTCCTTGGTTGAGGGGCCCTCATGGTGGCCGCCTCCCTTGTGTGTTCCTCTCCCTCAGGGCTGCGGGGGGGGGGACAGGGAAACCCCCCCGGTCCCTGGTTGGGGGGCCCTGGTGGTGGCCCCCTCCCCAGTGTTCCCCCCTCGGGCGTGGGGGGCGGTAAGTCCCATCCTTGGGCTAGATCCCCCCACATTTCCCCTCCTCGGGGTTGAAAGGGCGTAAGCTGGGGGTCCTTGGCTGAGGCCCTCAGGGTTGGCCTCCCCCCACTGTTCCTCCCCGGGGGCCGGGGGGGGTTGGGGGGGCAGGAAAGCCCCGTTTTTTGGTTGAGGGTCCTCGGGGGCCGGCTCCCTCACGTTTTCCCCCCTCCCCTCAGGCGCGGGGGGGGGGTTTGGGGGGGGGGGGGGCGGGTAACCCCGTTTTTTGGCTAGGATCCCGTGGGGGGCCGCCTCCCTCACGTGTTCCCCCCCCCACGGGTTTGGGGGGAGTTGTAGGGGGGCAGGAAACCCCCCTTTTTTTGCTGAGGGACCCCCATGGGGGACGCCTCCTTCACGTCTTCCTCTCCCTCAGGGCTGCGGGGGGCGGGTAACCCGGGCCTTGCTAAGGGCCCCGGGTGGCCGCCTCCCTCCACTTCCCTCCCTCGGGCTGGCGGGGGATATAACCCCCCGATCTTTGGCTGAGGGGCCCTCATGGTGGCAGCTTCCCTCACGTGTTCCTCTCCCTCAGGGCTGGGGGGGGGGCAGGTAAACCTTAGCCCTTTGTGGGACCCCATGGGGGCCGCCCCCTCAGGTTCCTCTCCCCAGGGTTGGGGATTTACCACTCCCTACCAATGATTTTTCATGTCCGTCCTGCTTGGCCTCACATGTGTCTGGGCCCCCTCCATCGCGGGATGGACGGGGGTGCGAGCCCAAAAAGCTGCACAACATTCCCGAAAAGCCCCTCCTCCTCCCCGATGAGGTGAGTGTGGGGCCCCGGGGCCGGTTTATCGCTGCTCCTTGCGGCTGAGGCGTTTCCTCTTCTCTCTGCAGGTTCTTTGAGACGACTCCTCTGGGCCGCATCCAAAAAATTCCTGCAATTTCAACCCATAGATCAGTACGGGCCGGGGCCCCATGGTGGAATCCTCCCCCTCGTATTGCGGAGCCGGGCAATAGACGATGGTGATGGGCCCCGGGCTCGGCGGGGTGGAGGTATAGAGCCCCGGGCTCGTGGAGGTGTAGGGCCCTGGGCTCGGCGGGGTGGAGGTGTAGGGCCCCGGGCTCGGCCGGGTGGAGGTGTAGGGCCCCGGGCTCGGCCGGGTGGAGGTGTAGGGCCCCGGGCTCACACTATGGGGGCTCCTCCCATGGTGCTACTGTGACTGGCAGGGCCCTGGGGTCCCCATCTGCACAGGAGGCTTCCATGTGCTACCCATGCCGGGTGGGGTCTCATCACTGCTGGGTCCCGGCTCAGAGCAGATAGCCGTAGACCTTGGGGCCCGCAGTCTGGATTGTTGTTGGGGCCACACCTGACATCTCCCATCTGTTCTCTGGCAGCATATCCCGGCCACCCTGGAGTGTCTGAGCCGCTCCACCCTGCTGTGTGTGTCCGCGCTGGCCGTCATCTCCTACGTCACCCCCATCTTCGTCATCTCCTTGGTCCCTCTGGTCATCACCTGCTACTTTATCCAGAAGTATTTCCGTGTGGCGGCCAGGGTAAAGGAAGCCGACATGGGTGGTCATGGCTGACGATGTAACTCCGTGTGGGGGGGTCAGTGGCTGACGCGTCCGGTGTGGGGGGGTCAGTGGCTGACGTGTCCGGTGTGGGGGGGTCAGTGGCTGACGCGTCCGGTGTGGGGGGGTCAGTGGCTGACGTGTCCGGTGTGGGGGGGGGTCAGTGGCTGACGCATCCGGTGTGGGGGAGGGTTGGTGACTGATGACCTCCTGCCTCCCCCCATATGAGGACCTCCTGCCCCCCCCATATGATGACCTCCTGCCTCCCCACATATGATGACCTCCTGCCTCCCCCCATATGAGGACCTCCTGCCTCCCCTCATATGATAACCTCCTGCCTCCCCCTCATATGATGACCATCCTCCACCCCTCATGAGATGATCTCCTTCCTCCCCCCATTATGATGACCTCCGCCCCCCCTCCTATGATGAACCCCTGCCCCCCCAATATGATGACCTCCTGCCTCCCCCCATATGATGACCTCCTGCCTCCCCCCATATGATGACCTCCTGCCTCCCCCCAATATGATGACCTCCTGCCTCCCCTTCATATGATGACCTCCTGCCTCCCCTCATATGATGACCTCCCGCCTCCCTTCATATGATGACCTCCTGCCTCCCCTTCATATGATGACCTCCCGCCTCCCCTCATATGATGACCTCCCGCCTCCCCTCATATGTTGACCTCCCGCCCCCCCCCATATGTTGACCTCCCGCCTCCCCTCATATGATGACCTCCTGCCTCCCCCCATATGATGACCTCCCGCCTACCCCCCATATGATGACCTCCTGCCTCCCCCCATATGATGACCTCCTGCCTCCCCTCATATGATGACCTCCCGCCTCCCCCCCAACATAAGACCACCCCCCGCCTCCCCCTCATGAATGAGCCTTCTGCCTCCCTCTTATGATGACCTACTGCCTCCCCCTCATATGATGACCTCCCGCCTCCCCCTCATACGATGACCTCCTGCCTCCCCCCATATGATGACCTCCTGCCTCCCCCCAATATGATGACCTCCTGCCTCCCCCTCATATGATGACCTCCTGCCTCCCCTCATATGATGACCTCCTGCCTCCCCCTCATATGATGACCTCCTGCCTCCCCCCATATGATGACCTCCTGCCTCCCCCCAATATGATGACCTCCTGCCTCCCCCTCATATGATGACCTCCTGCCTCCCCCCAATATGATGACCTCCTGCCTCCCCCCCATATGATGACCTCCTGCCTCCCCCTCATATGATGACCTCCTGCCTCTCCTCATATGATGACCTCCCGCCTCCCCCCAATATGATGACCTCCTGCCTCCCCCTCATATGATGACCTCCTGCCTCCCCCTCATATGATGACCTCCTGCCTCCCCCCAATATGATGACCTCCTGCCTCCCCTCATATGATGACCTCCCGCCTCCCTTCATATGATGACCTCCTGCCTCCCCCCAATATGATGACCTCCTGCCTCCCCTCATATGATGACCTCCTGCCTCCCCTCATATGATGACCTCCCGCCTCCCCTTCATATGATGACCTCCTGCCTCCCCCCATATGATGACCTCCCGCCTCCCCCTCATATGATGACCTCCTGCCTCCCCCCATATGATGACCTCCTGCCTCCCCCCCATATGATGACCTCCTGCCTCCCTCCATATGATGATCTTCTGCCTCCCCTTCATATGATGACCTCCCGTCTCCCCTTCATATAAGACCACACTGGCTCACCCCTCATAGAAGACCACCTGCCTCCCTCATTAATAGATGACCTCCTGCCTCCCCTTCATATGATGACCTCCTGCCTCCCCCCAATATGATGACCTCCTGCTTCCCCTTCATATGATGACCTCCTGCCTCCCCCCATATGATGACCTCCTGCCTCCCCTTCATATGATGACCTCCCGCCTCCCCCTCATATGATGATCTTCTGCCTCTCCTCATATGATGACCTCCTGCCTCTCCTCATATGATGACCTCCCGCCTCCCCCCATATGATGACCTCCTGCCTCCCCCCAATATGAATCGACCAATCTCCTGCCTCCCCCTCCAATGATGAACCAATCCTGCTCCCCTCATAATGATTGACCACCTGCCTCCCCTCATATGATAACCTCCTGCCTCCCCCCATATGAGTGAACCAACCTGCCATACCCCCCCATATGATGACCTCCTTCCTCCCCTCATATGAAGAACCTCTCTGCTTCCCCTTCATAAATGACCTCCTGCCTCCCCCTCATATGATGACCTCCTGCCTCTCCTCATATGATGACCTCCCGCCTCCCCCTCATATGATGACCTCCTGCCTCCCCCCAATATGATGACCTCCTGCCTCCCCCAATAGGATGACCTCTCCCGCCTCCCCCCACATTATGAAGACCTCCTGGCCTCCCCCCCTAAACGAATGACCTCCTGCCTCCCCTCATATGATGACCTCCTGCCTCCCCTCATATGATAACCTCCTGCCTCCCCCCCATATGATGACCTCCTGCCTCCCCCCCATATGATGACCTCCTGCCTCCCCCTCATATGATGACCTCCTGCCTCCCCTCATATGATGACCTCCTGCCTCCCCTCATATGATAACCTCCTGCCTCCCCCCCATATGATGACCTCCTGCCTCCCCCCCAATAATATGACGCCTCCCTGCCTCCCCCAATATTATGACCTCCTGCCTCCCCTCATATGATGAACCTCCTCCTCCCTCTCAAATGAATAACCTCTGCCCCCCCCCATATGATGACCTCCCGCCTCCCCTCAATATGATACCTCCTGCCTCCCCCTCATATGATGACCTCCTGCTTCCCCTTCATATGATGACCTCCTGCCTCCCCTCATATGATGACCTCCTGCCCTCCCCCATAGTGAGTGACCTCCCGCCTCCCCTCATATGATGACCTCCCGCCTCCCATCATATGATGACCTCCTGCCACCCCATCATATGATGACCTCCAGCTCCCCTCAAAGATACCTCCCACCTCCCCCTCATATGATGACCTCCCGCCTCCCCCTCATATGATGACCTCCCGCCTCCCCTTCATATGATGACCTCCTGCCTCCCCCCCTATGATGACCTCCTGCCTCCCCCCAATATGATGACCTCCTGCCTCCCCCCAATATGATGACCTCCCGCCTCCCCCTCATATGATGACCTCCCGCCTCCCCTCATATGATGACCTCCTGCCTCCCCTCATATGATGACCTCCTGCCTCCCCCTCATATGATGACCTCCTGCCTCCCCTCATATGATGACCTCCTGCCTCCCCCCATATGATGACCTCCTGCCTCCCCCTCATATGATGACCTCCCGCCTCCCCCCATATGATGACCTCCTGCCTCCCCTCATATGATGACCTCCTGCCTCCCCCCCATATGTGCTGACCCTCCTGGCCTATCCCACGCTCAATATGATACCTCCTCACCCCCCCAATGAATGATCTTCTGCCTCCCCCTCATAATATGACCTCCTGGCCTTCCCCCCCATATGATTGATCTTCTCTGCCTCCCCATTCAAAGATGACCCCTCCTGACTCCCCCAATGATGACCACCCGCCTCCCCTCATATGATGACCTCCTGCCTCCCCCCATATGATGACCTCCTGCCTCCCCTTCATATGATGACCTCCTGCCTCCCCCCATATGATGACCTCCTGCCTCCCCTTCATATGATGACCTCCTGCCTCCCCCCAATATGATGACCTCCTGCTTCCCCTTCATATGATGACCTCCTGCCTCCCCCCAATATGATGACCTCCTGCCTCCCCCCATATGATGACCTCCCGCTTCCCCCTCAAATGATGACCCCCAGCCTCCCCCCCATATGATGACCTCCTGCCTCCCCTCATATGATGACCTCCTGCCTCCCCCCCATATGATGACCTCCTGCCTCCCTTCAAAATGATGACTCCTGCTCCCCTCATTTGTTGACCTCCTGCCCCCCCCCCAATCTGATGACCTCCCGCCGCCCCTCATATGATGACCTCCTGCCTCCCCCCAATATGATGACCTCCTGCCTCCCCTCATATGATGACCTCCTGCCTCCCCCCAATATGATGACCTCCTGCCTCCCCCCAATATGATGACCTCCTGCCTCCCCCTCATATGATGACCTCCTGCCTCCCCCTCATATGATGACCTCCTGCCTCCCCCTCATATGATGACCTCCTGCCTCCCCCTCATATGATGACCTCCTGCCTCCCCCCATATGATGACCTCCTGCCTCCCCCCCATATGATGACCTCCTGCCTCCCCTCATATGATGACCTCCTGCCTCCCCCTCATATGATGATCTTCTGCCTCCCCTTATATGATGACCTCCTGCCTCCCCCCATATGATGACCTCCTGCCTCCCCCTCATATGATGACCTCCTGCCTCCCCCTCATATGATGACCTCCTGCCTCCCCCCATATGATGACCTCCTGCCTCCCCCTCATATGATGACCTCCCACCTCCCCCTCATATGATAACCTCCTGCCTCCCCCCCATATGATGATCTCCCGCCTCCCCCCCATATGATGACCTCCTGCTTCCCCTTCATATGATGACCTCCTGCCTCCCCTCATATGATGACCTCCTGCCTCCCCTTCATATGATGACCTCCTGCTTCCCCTTCATATGATGACCTCCTGCCTCCCCTTCATATGATGACCTCCTGCCTCCCCTCATATGATGACCTCCTGCCTCCCCCCAATATGATGACCTCCTGCTTACCCTTCATATGATGACCTCCCGCCTCCCCCTCATATGATAACCTCCTGCCTCCCCCCAATATGATGACCTCCCGCCTCCCCCCAATATGATGACCTCCTGCCTCCCCCCATATGATGACCTCCCGCCTCCCCCTCATATGATGACCTCCTGCCTCCCCCTCATATGATGACCTCCCGCCTCCCCTCATATGATGACCTCCAGCCTCCCCCACATATGTTTGACCCACCTGCCACCCCTCCTCATATGAAGCCTCCTGCCTCCCCTCATATGATGACCTCCTGCCTCCCCCTCATATGATGACCTCCTGCCTCCCCCTCATATGATGACCTCCTGCCTCCCCTCATATGATGACCTCCTGCCTCCCCCTCATATGATGACCTCCTGCCTCCCCCTCATATGATGACCTCCCGCCTCCCCCCATATGATGACCTCCCGCCTCCCCCTCATATGATGACCTCCTGCCTCCCCCCAATATGAAAGACCACGCCTGCCACCCCCCTCATATGATGACCTCCTGCCTCCCCTCATATGATGACCTCCTACCTCCCCCTCATATGATGACCTCCCGCCTCCCCCTCATATGATGACCTCCTGCCTCCCCCCCCAATATGATGACCTCCCCTCCCGCCTCCTCCTCATATGATACCCATCCCTGCCTCCCCCCATATGATGACCTCCCGCCTCCCATCATATGATGAACCCTCCAGCCCGTCCCCTTTCATATGATGACCTCCTGCCTCCCCCCAATATGATGACCTCCCGCCTCCCCCTCATATGATGACCTCCCGCCTCCCCTCATATGATGACCTCCCGCCTCCCCTCATATGATGACCTCCCGCTTCCCCCTCATATGATGACCTCCCGCCTCCCCTCATATGATGACCTCCCGCCTCCCCTCATATGAAGACCACCCTCAATCCCCACATGATGATTGACCTCCCCGCCTCCCCTTCATATGATGACCTCCTGCCTCCCCCTCATATGATGACCTCCCGCTTCCCCCTCATATGATGACCTCCTGCCGCCCCCCAAAATGAATTGTACCTCCCCCGCGCTTCCGCCCCCCATATGATGACCTCCTGCCTCCCCCCAACATGATGACCTCCTGCCTCCCCTTCATATGATGACCTCCTGCCTCCCCCCAATATGATGACCTCCTGCCTCCCCCTCATATGATAACCTCCTGCCTCCCCCGACAGAGACAGAAATGACCTCCTGCCTCCCCCCAATATTATGACCTCCGGCCTCCCCTTCATATGTATACCTCATGCCTCCCCCCAATATAAAGACCTCCTAACCTCCCCCTCATATGATTTCCTCTCCCCCGCCGCCTTCCCCCTCATATGATGACCTTCCTACCTTCCCGCCTCATATGATGACCTCCTGCCTCCCCCTCATATGTTGACCACCCTCTGCCCTCGCCCCCTTATATGACCTCCCCGCCGCCCCAATATGATGACCTCCCGCCTCCCCCCATATGATGACCCCCCCGCCACCCCCAATATGAGACGCTCCAGCCTCCCCCAAATATGATGACCTCCTGCCTCCCCCCATATGATGACCCTCGCCGCCCCCCCAATATATGACCTCCGCCTCCCGCCCATAGATGACCTCCCGCCTCCCCCCATATGATGACCTCCCGCCTCCCCCCAATATGATGACCTCCCGCTCCCCTCATATGATGACCTCCTGCTCCCCCCATATGATGACCTCCCTGCCTCCCCCCCTCAAATATGACCTTCCTGCCGCCTCCCCCCATATGGATGACCTACTCCTGCCTCCCCCCAACATGATGACCTCCTGCCTCCCCCCAATATGATGACCTCCTCAGGGCCCGGCAGGTGGTCGCAGCCGTTGCTCCTGGTCGCCGGGTGTTCGTTGTTCTCTTATTACTCATCGCTCACATTTCTGCTCTTCCGGAAGGTTCTGGTCGCCGCTGTTTATGTTGAGGTTTTGGCGCCGTCTGTTGCGCTGTCCTCAGAGCCATCACTGCCTCCCAGACTCTCTCCCTGGTGGGGGCCGCCCTGACCCTGGAATGTGCTCATTAGACGGAGGAGGTGAGGGGTTAATTCCCCAGATATTGGGATCCCGCTGCGGAGGAATGTAAAGAGGCTGCCGGGGCCCCGATAATCAGCTGCAGGTGACCCTGAGGATTAGACTGCAGGGGGCAGCACAGAGTCCGGAACATTAAACTGCACTAACTGGGAGGACAGACTGGACCAAAGCTTACACTTCACACACTCTAGAATAATAGGAAGCCCCGACCCCAGAGATTATAGGAAGCCCTGACCCCGGAGATTATAGGAAGCCCCGACCCCAGAGATTATAGGAAGCCCTACCCCAAATTATAGGAAGCCCCGACCCCAGATATTATAGGAAGCCCCGACCCCAGAGATTATAGGAAGCCCCGACCCCAGAGATTATAGGAAGCCCCGACCCCAGAGATTATAGGAAGCCCCGACCCCAGAGATATAAACCGTGAACCCCAGATTATAGGAAGCCCTGACCCCAGAGATTATAGGAAGCCCTGACCCCAGAGATTATAGGAAGCCCTGACCCCAGAGATTATAGGAAGCCCTGACCCCAGAGATTATAGGAAGCCCCGACCCCAGAGATTATAGGAAGCCCTGACCCCAGAGATTATAAATGCCACTGACACCAAGGTTATAGGAACCCGGACCCCAAAAGTTTTATGGGAAGCCCTGCCCCCCGAGTTTTATAGGAACCCCGACCCCGGAGATTATGGGAAACCCCTGCCCCCGGGGGATTTTTAGGAAGCCCTGCCCCAAATTATGGGAAGCCCCCCCCCAAATGAAAAAAGGGAAGCCCTGCCCCCAAAGAGTTATAGGAACCCCCGCCCCCAGAAAATTATAGGAACCCTTTACCCCAAAAATTTTATGGGAAGCCCGACCCCCAAGATTATAGGAAGCCCTGACCCCAGACTGTTATTTTCTCCATTCACATCATTCTGTGATTATTTCTCTATCTCCAGGGATCTGCAGCGGGTTTGGAGGCAGTACAAAACCTCCCCCTGTGCGCATTTTCTCTGAGACAGGGGGAGGACTGACCACCAAAACAAACCCCTTCAGGAAACCGTCCAACCCTTTCGGGGTCCAGATTATGTCCCGGCGGATAATTTTTCCGGGTGAGGAGATGTCCAAGGTCAGTACGTGTCCAGGTGAGGAAAGTCCAATTCATACGTGCCCCGGGTTGGGGGAAAAGCCCAAGGTCAGTAGGGCCCGGGTTCAGAGGTTGCCCAAGGGGTTAGTAGGGCCCCAGATGGGGTTTGGCTTTTGGGTGTCATGAGTTGTCCAGGGATGTGATATAGTTCCCAGGTAATGTCTTGTCCAGATAATGCGGTGTCTTAGTGAGGCGTTGTCCAGGGAAGGGCGTTTATTCAAAGGCGCGTTTAAAAGGGCGCTGCCCGGGTGAGGTCTGCCCAGGGGAGGATTGTCTTAGTGAGGCACTGTCCAGGTGAGGCACTGTCCAGGTGAGGCGCTGTCCAGGTGAGGCGCTGTCCAGGTGAGGTGCTGCCCAGGTGAGGAACTTTCTTAGTGAGGTGCTGCCCAGGTGAGGCACTGTCTTAGTGAGTCGCTGTCCAGGTGAGGCACTGTCTTAGTTAGGTGCTGTCCAGGTGACTTGAAGAAAATATTGGGGGACCCCAATTATGTATAAAAAATTTTTTTCAAAATTTTAATTTTACCAAAAATAAAAAAACATATCATAGCCTTTAGGCTTAACACACTTTTTTTCCCCTATGGGGGACAGAACAACGCTCTTTCCATTCTGAAGAATTAAAAGTCCGTATACTTTTTGGGGGAGGAGGGGAGCCGCTGCACTAAGTGCGACACCTGCGCGTTTCAGAGGTGAAACCTCTTTTTTCGCATCCACTAAATAAACCCACACGGTTTTTAAGGAGCAAAAAACCGGCTAAATCCCCGGAATAACCGGGAAAAACGCAAAAATTACTCTATTTTCAAATCTTTAAAATTTAAGGTCTCATTTAACCTTTGGAGCACAATCCAAGTAAAAAGATCCAAAAGTTCACGCTCAATAATTGTTGGGCAAGTTTTTGGAGGGGGTGGTGATCTCTTCAAAACGCACCATTTTAAACACTTACATTTTTGGGTTCCCTTTCAAACGAAGTGTCGTCCTACTGTGGTCTTTTCCAATTTTCTCTGACCTCCCCCCAGGTTGAAATGTTTTACCAACTTGTTGCGTTTTGCAAAATTTTTTATGTTTGACTTATGTTCATTTAAACGGTTCTGTTTTCCCATTGTTTGTCCAACATAATTTTGCCCTAAGGGCTTTTAGCATTAAAAAAAACCCCCACTTGTTTTTTTAAAAAAAAACGCCCCCATTGGTAATCAATTGGGGGCGTTTGGATAACGCCCCCAAAAGGACAGCAACAAAAAATAGAGCCAAACAAAACTGATCTTTTCCTGTTTTCTGTTGCAACTGTTGTCTTTTTAAAGGTCCAACAAAAATCACACCCACAAAAGGTTTTTCCCATATCGCTAAAAAGGGACTTTTCATGAAAAAAAAGGGGGAGTGATTTATATGCAAAATGCCCTTATGGCAAAATATTGTTGGGCCCAAAAAAGTAGGGAAATCAAACCCCCATTAATGAAAAATTTAAGCTAACATCAAATTTTCAAAACCGAACAAGTTGGGAACACATTCACCCCCTGAGGGGGGTCAGAGAAAATATGGCAGACCAAGTAGACGACACTTCCTGAAATGAGAACCTGTAAATATCTAAAATGGGCGTTTTTGAAAATCACCAGCCCCCATCCAAAAACTCTGCCCAACAAGTTATTGCAGCGTGAACTTTTTGGATCTTCTACTTGGATTCGTGCCCTCCCAAAAAGGGTTAAATAATCCTTTTGTTTTAAATCGATTTGTAAATAAGTAATTTAGGCCGGTTTACACGGGTTATTTACGGCGGATTTGTGACCGGGTTGCGCTCGCAAAACCGGCGTAATAAGGGCGGGGGCGGGGCGGGGCCCGGGGGGGCCCGCCCCCCCCCTAGACCCATTATCCAGCCGTATTGCCCTGGATAATGTGCAGTCACTTTCTCCCCCCGCGGCGGGTTTACCGAGCGGGAGGGGCACGGAATCCATGTTCTCTATGAGAGCGGTGGTTACCGAATTAAAAAAT
>JAODAL010054148.1:0-24813 GCA_025379985.1 Phyllomedusa bahiana | reverse complement strand
TAGGGGCCCCCACCCCCCGGGGGTAGAAGGGGCACCTGTTTCGGGTAAAAAAGCGAAAATTGGCCACACCCCCGTCCACCCCTGTCCCACAATATCGGGATTTCAAATAATCTTTTTGTTTGAGCTTTTCTTTTAAAATATTCCTATAGGGTTAATTGTCCTACATAAACCTTTTTGGCTTGATATATAAAGGTGGAAGAAAATATAAAGCACTTTACAGCAAAAAAAAAACACCCCAAAAAAATTGCGCACAGCGAACGATCAATGTTATTTCAAAACATCACATTTCGAAGCATCGGGTTGATGCAAGCTGATACCCCATGCCACAAAAAACCCGGAAAATATAGGATTTGATAAAAGAAAAAAGATTCCCCTATTAAAAAACCTATCAAAAGGGGACACCCGCCCTGACAAGGGCGACCTCGCCTATCGGTGGCTCACCCTAAGGCCATGTTCACGTGGCTTAAAAATGGGCTTTTTTGGTCCGAATTGGGCCCAAAGGTGCCAATTAGGGCCAAAAAGGGCCCATTCATTAGGAAAATTCACATTCTCAAAGAGAACTAGGGTTTTGGGTTCCTTCCCCCCCCGGGAGCTGCCGGGCGGGGAATCTTTGAAAAGCCCCTTTTTGCGGGTAATGCGCCGCTAGCTGATTTCTAGGGGCCGGTGAAGTCCCCCCCCCCCCTCATCCCCGCTCCCGCCCCGCCCCGTCCCACGGTAATTGCGGGCAAATTACCCCCGCTTTAACCGGTAAACCCAACTAATAAATCCCAATACGCCCTTTCTAGGTGTGGGTTTAAAAATTTCCAGTGTTTCCCAAAAAAATTCATTTGGGGACCGAGATGATGTAAAACAGATGAAACAATAAAGGCGAAGGGCTACAAAGAGCCCCATTTGGGGATCTCGCGAGCCCCCTGCGGAGTCCTTTTCCTTTTTTCCGGACACACATTCGCATGCCCTAGGTTAATTCGGGTCGATTTGTGCAGGGAACAAGGTACGGTGTTCCCCTTTTTTAGCCCTTGGATAGATTCTGCAAACTGAGGCGCTTTGTCCACTATGGGCATAAATATGTCAGGCCAGGGTCGGAATGGCCCACAGGGGAATAGAGGGAACCCCCAGGGGGTTTGGGCCCCTGGTTTTGGTGGGACTGGGGAGTTGTTTAAAAATGCATACACACCCTTAAAAAGGGACCAAAAAAGCAGGGGAAATAGGGGGAAAAAAAGAAAAGGGCGAGCATAGGGGGCAGGGTTACAGTTAATTTTCACTAGCTGTTTTTTGGGGGCCCCAAATTTCCCACCTGTGGGGTCCAAGGAAACCCCAAAGCCCAAATCACGGAGCACTGTAAGTGTGTTTTAAACTCTTTGGGGTTTGTGACAACCCATGCCTCCAGCCCCCAATCTGGGTCTTTCCCCGGGGGGATTTTCCGCTCTTGGACCCCCGCCCTTTTGGGTTTAGAAGGTTGGCACTTTACACAGGGCATTTTGGAAAACCAGGTTTCTTTCAGCTGGCCCCCACCAGCTTTATTTTTTTAGCAGGGGCACACATAAAAGGAAAACAGGAAAACAAAACCCTGGCCGCTGGCCACTCATTTACACTTGAAGCCCCCAATTTTCCATGGGGGTTCCCTGGACCTAATGTCCAGCCCGCATAGCCCCGGGTCTTACCTTCCCCCTTGGTTTAGGCTTTCATGGTCGCCCCCTTCGGGCCCCTCAACCCTTTTTGGGGTAAAGCCTCCCCTCAGCTCTCCGCGCCCCCACTTCCAGGAAACGAACCCCCCCCCTTTGTATACCGGGAAGGGCCCAAGCCTTTTATAAAAAAAACCAAGCCCCTACCAAAATCCGGCCGGAAACAAGGGGGATTTAGGGGCCCCCCCGCCCCCTTTGTTATTTCCCAAAAAGACCCCCCCCCAGGAACGGCGGAAAGCCACACTAATACTACCCCTTTGGGCCAAACCATTTATTTGGGGCCCCCTTTGGCCCAATAAGGGGGGGCGGGTCTTATCCCCACCAAGGGCCAGGTACCTTTGGGTGGCATTTTGCATAAAAACCCGGGGTATAACTCCCCCTAGGGCAGAAATATTTAAACCTGTATTGCCCTGTTACATCCCCCCTTCCCCTTTATAAAGCCCGTTGGGTTTTCTAAACCTCGCAAAAACCCTTCCCTCCGGGATCAAAACCCCAAACCCGGGGGAAATCTGATTTCAAAAGTTTTAATTTTGCCTTGACTCAAAGGGGAAGCCCCCCACTTTCCTCCGGGAAACCCCTTTTTCCCCCCACCTGTTCCTAACCCAAGACTTACCCCCTGATTTCTGGGGGGACACCCAATCATAAAACATCCATACATTCCACTTTTCCTTTTCCCCCCCTTGGTCCCTTTGCAACGGGCAAAAACCCCGCTACCCATCGGGGCAGAGACTACTTTTTCCAAAAACACTAAAGCCATGGGTCATCCCAAAGCGCTCACCCAAAAATGGCCACGGGTTTTATTTCCCCAAATTAAATACTGTTGGGCCCCAGGGTAGGCACGATCTGCTAAAGGTTTGCCCACCACCTTCCCCCCAAATTGCTGACATTCACAGGCTACTCCTTTGAAAACTCCAAGCCCCAGCACTATCATGCCTTGTCCCCTTTCCCTCCCACAAACAGGGTCCCTTTTGGCATTTGCCCATGGGCTTTTGTCTTCATAATTGGGGTCTCCCCCCCCCTAAAAAAAGGAAAAAGGGCCCCTTTTACCCCCCGAAACCCCACATAGCAGCACAGGAAGCATTTAAATGACAGCCCCCCTCTCAAGGTTAAACTATCCCCCAAAGAGCCTCAAGGGGGCCCCCTGAGACCAAACCTTACTATTTTGGTCTTGGGATAAATAATGAAACCCAAATTTTTTCCCTCCCCCACCCCCTCGGGGTCCCCCCTGACCATCTTCGGGCTCTTAGGATCAGGATACACCTTAAATTTCTTTTGAACCCTAAAGCTCCCCCCCTTGGCTTCCGGTTTGTAAACCTTTTCAACCCAGTAGGGGCAGAAATATCTGGCTGGAAAAAGCCCCCAATATAAGTCCCCCCCCCAGCCCCGGACATAACTCATCTTGACTTTTTTTCCTCCTTCCCTTTTAGGAAATTTTTTTCCTTTGCCTCGGGACCCCGGGTCCTCTTTCCCAAACGGGGGATTTAAAATGCCCCCCCCCCCCTTCCAGGGTTTGACCCATAAAAACCTTTCCTCAAGCGGTGTTAGCATTTTCACTCTCTCGGTAACTGAAATTTTTGTGACCCCTTTGCAGAAAGGGAAGCTAGGGAAATTTTGAAAGGAAAAGGGAAAAATTTTTCCTCAAGGGGAACAAAATTCCAGCAAATTTTTCTCTTCCCCCTCTTTTGTTTTACACTCTGGATCTTCATCACAGATACACTCCCTCGGGGACGGAACCAGAATTTTCCTTGGAACCTTTTTTTTTTTTTTTCAAACGTATTATCACTCTCTTTTTGAACAATCATAAATAATCATTCCTCTGTACACTGACACGGGTCCCAGCATTCACTCTCCCCCCTTGAAAATGAACTCTTAAAGGGGGTTTTTTCCCCTTTTTGGGAAAAAAAACCGTACATTCAAAACCCCTATTTCCTCATCCATGGAAAAGCAGAGCCCCCATACCCCGCAGCAGAGAAATTTAACCCCTTCCGGGGAAGTGTTTCTCTTCGGGGAACCCAAACTTGCAGATTTTCCCCCATTAAAAAGGAAAAACCATCTCCCGGGGGCCCCAACAGGAAAAAACCCTAACGCTGGCTTTTCCCTCACAGGGACAAACCCTCTTTTAAATTTGGTCCCCTCACCCTTGGGGAGGGAACCCTTCCCCCGGTTTCCCCTCCATTTTAAACCTTGCAGGCTGCACACTGAAACATAAAGTTCCTCTCGGGGAAAAACGGGCAGTCGCACAAAAATTAGGTTTTCCCTTCCCTGGGCCCGTTTAAACCTGGGGACTTGCGGGCCTTAAAACCGGGTTTACATTTGTTTGTGGGGTTACTGGGGGAAACCTTTTTTAAAATTTGGTCCCCAGCCCAACTTCACCCCCCACTTTGGGTGCACTATTTTCCCCGGGGGTTCCCCAAAAAACGGGGAGATGCAGAGGACACCTTTTTGCTAGGGGAAATACCAATTATTTTCCCCATAACCCCTGTAGGGGGTACCACTTTTTCTCCTTTGTGGACTTTCCACCCCAAAACACACACCCTCCTGCACTAATCTTAGCACCTCTTAAACCCCAATTAGGGGCCATTGGGCCTGTTGCCCTTTATGCTAGGCTGGAAATTTTTTCTTCAAAAGGGCAATTTCGACTCAGCTTTTAACTTAAACACATGGCCCCGGGCCCTCAAGGGGCGGGACCTGAGCTGCTCTCTGCTACAGCTTTTTTCAAAACGGGGGCAACTTGACTAAAACCCCCTGCTTTTGCTTTAGAAGTTTTTTTCAAATTTGGCCGTTATTTTGCAGCTGACTCTGGGGCCCCCATTTTCCCCCCCCCTTTTTCTAAGGTAGGGGGGAATGGAAATTTAAAAAAAAGGCACTTTTTTTTTCCTATTGACATTCTAAATAAAACCCCATTTCAGTTGAGCCCACAAAAATTTAAAGCTCAGAAGATTTTTCAAGTCCAACACCCCCCAGTCTCATGCTCTTTGGACTTGTTCAAACGGGAAACCAGTTCTGGGAAACCATTTACTTTAACCCTGTGCAGGGGGAAATTTTCCAGGAAAAACCCACCTGCTGGGCTGGCCCACCCCCCCAATCTCCCAAAGGGGCCAGAAAATGGGGAAATTTAAAACCTGCCCGGGTTTAAACCCCACCTAAAAACTCTTCACATCCCTTTAAGCATAAGATCCACAGTCCCCATCTGTCCCAAAACGTATGGCCAAAAGTTTTACCGCACCCGGGGGTGGGTCTTCCAAAAGGGGTAGGTTGGTTGTGGGGTTTGCACCTGGAGCCCCCTTGGCAAACAGTCCAGATCCACCTTTAGGGGGATGCCCCCCACCAGAAAACCCCGGGGGTTCTTGCTGGCAACCCCTTTTGGCCCGGGGACCTCAGCAGTGCTTTTGTGATGAGGCTTTTTTCCATTGGAAACCCGGCCGTATCCAGGGACCTCTGCCCCGCTCCATCCTTTTCCCCGTAGGAAACCCTCCCTGGGGTGAGGAACACACGGCCCTTGGCTTTTTTCTGCGGGGACTGGGGAAAGCAGTCCCTTCCCGTTCGGGAAATTTAAAACCCCATCAATCCCAAAATTTTCTTTAGCCTTTTTAAACCTTTTTGGTAATGGTTTCTTCTAGGGGCAAGGCACAGAAAACTCCTGCGGTTTTCCAAGAAAGACACGGCCCCGGGGAACATCTACCCACTTGTCCTGCTGGCGTCTTGGGGACAAAAAACCGCTAAAAGGGCCCCAAGGTGGGCCCCAAAAACCCCCCCCCAAGCCGTCTTTTTTTCGCAAAAGTGCTGTGTTTACCCATTGCCCAGAAATGGGGAAACACTCAGCACAATTTTCGTTACACCCCTTTGGGTTTCTTTTTGAGGTTTTTGTCCCCTCTTTAGTAGCACTGCTTCACAATCGGGCCCCTTTCCACCCCAAAAAAAACCCCTCTTGCTGCAACCCCAAAACTTTCCCAGGTTTCACAAACGCCAATTAAAGGGCACCACGCTTGTGCCACCCTTTTTTTTTGGGCCAATGGCCAATCTTCCCAGTTCGTCCCTTTTAATTCCGCACCCTTTCCACCAATTTTGAAAAACTACATCCCTTTCCACCCCGCCATCTTGGGTGCCCAGGGATATTCCGCTTTTTTGGACCCCCGCCTTTGGTTTAGAAGGGTTGGAAACTTTCCACAGGGCATTGGAAAACCAAGGTTTTTTCAGTCCGGGGTCCCACCAGTTTTATTTTTTTAAAGCAGGCAAAATTTCAGAAAAAGGTAAAAAAAAAAACCCTGGCCGTCGGGCCAAATCACTAAAATTGTAGCGCCCCCCTTCTACATGGGGCTGGCCTAATTTTCCAGTCAGAAAAATAGCCCTTTCCTTAACCAGTCCCCCAAATTGGTTTAGGCCCTTTCCCCAAAGAGGTCGGCCATCTGTGGGCCTTTCAAGCCTTGGGGAAAAAGAGCCTCCCCTCACTCTCCGTCGCCCCCATTTTTCCGGGAAAAACGAACCCCCCCCCCCCCTGTAACCTAAAGGGCCCCAAAGCCTTTTTAAAAAAAAAACCCAAACCCCTTTTCCAAAATCCGGGGCCGGCCCTTTTGGGGAGTGGGACCCCCCCCCAACACATTGCCCAAACCCCCAAATTTAAGGGGCCGGACCCGGAAACGGTGGAAAGCCACACAAAATTACTACTCCATTCCCAAACCACTTAGTGAGGCTGACAAAAACATCGGCTGGCTTTTTATCCCCCCAAAGGCCAGGAATCCTTGGTGGAATGTTGCATAAGAACTTTTTTTAAAAACTCCCCCTAGTGGCAAAATAGGTAATCCCTGTGGGTTCCCCTTTTACAAGGTTATAAAGGGAAGGAAACAATTGTCTTTGAAAGGGGGGGTATTTACATAAGAAAGGGCATAAAAAGGGGCCCTTTATAGCCTAGGTTAAAGGTGGGGCCCGCCCTTTTTCCAGGCCGATGACCCCACATTTTTTCCCAGGAAAGATAGTTTTTAAAGGAAAAATAACAGGGTTAGTGGTCTTTTTTCCCCTTTCATATACCATAGCATCCTAGCACATTGCCTCTTTGTGGACTTTTTTGTATCATTTTTGTTTACTTGGCTATGATTTAAATTTCTGTACGTCTTGACATTGTGACATATTTTAATGTAGGTTAAGTTTTAAAGTCTTGTCCAGTGAAATTATGACAAGTTATCTTGACTATATCTGTTGTTGAATTTGGTTCTAGGTAACCCACATCTACCTTGTTTCAATATCATATTTGAAGTCAGGAGAGAATTTTTCGCTTGTATATCCTTGAAATCCATCTCATAGGGGTTTCTGCCTTCCACTGGACCAACACTGTGGGTTATAGGTTTGACTCGGTGGACCTGTATTTTTTTCAACCTTATCTACAATGTAACTATAAAAAAAATAGAAAAAACTTGTGTTGTGCATCACCATTTTCTAAAACCAATACATTTTTATATTTCCACAGTCATAGCTGTATGTTGGTTAATTTTTATGCATGATAAGGTCTAGTTTTTAATGTACCAGTTCAAAGTGTTTATAACGTTTTGATCTTTTTTATTAAATTTTTCTGGGAGGTGAGTATTTTTTATTATTATTATGGTTTTCACTGTGTGGGATAAATAACATATTGTGTTAGATCGTACTTTTATGGACGCGGGACTACCAAATAAGTTTCTTTTCTTTTTTTTTGTTTAATGGGAAAAAGGTTTTTTATTAATATTTAATTTTTTTACAATTTTTTAACAGTAACAATTAGGGCCCGTCCCCATGGCAGAGAGCAAATACCAGTCGGATTATCCAACCAGGATTTGCTCTGTTTTGGGGCCATGCACACAGCCATAGGGGGGACGGCTTTTCTCTGCTGTTTGCAGAGAAAAACCCTCTCCCTTCCCATTGACTTGTTCATATTGTGTCCGAAAACCGGGCGGAACAATGGACAGCCTCTATGTTTTTCGGACCACAGGCGGACTAGGAAACCGTCCGGCAGAAAATCTGTGCAGTGGGGACTGCTGCATGGATTTTCTATAGAGGTTCATTATAAAGTTTGACAGATGGTTTACAAAAACCCTTGCCGTGGGGACAAGCCCTTAGTCTGTCTCCCTTACATGCAATCGCTATATGCTGCAGTACCAATGTACTAACAGTACAATGGCATTTAATTCATACTTTCATTAGACCTTCAGCTGCCATGACATCCAAATGCCACCCTGCGCTTGCATTGTGAGGGGCTGATCAGGGACCGCAATTGACCACGGCCCCATGTTCTAATCGTTTAAAAATGTAAATCTAAATGGTTAAATGGGAGAGACTGGAGCTGCCTCGGATCCCAGCCGCTAGTGGCGGGTGCTGACTGCAAATAACATATAGCAGCCGCCACATATGGAATGGGCTCTGCGAGTGAGCCTGCTCCATCCCCCTTTGGGTACGTGCACACCATAAAATACACAATACTTTAAAGAGGAAAAATGGCTATAAAATATAACTTTTAATAATATACATTAGAATACTAGCATCTCTTGATAATGCTCAAGCATCTCTTAGCGCAACTGTAAGATACACAAACCAAACAAAAAGATCAGGGTAGGCGGTCCACAATACTAGCCTATGTGGCCCTTAAATTGCTACACATACCCTAGTCTAGCCAAGCCAGTGTGTACAGTATGCGCCGTAGTACATTGTGTGTTTCGGGAGCTTGCGCTTATACGCACGTACTCCCACGGCCCCATTGACATTCATTACTCGCGACGTGTATTCGCCGCGAATAATTGACATGTCACTTACAATCGTATTGTAAGCAGGGAGAGGAGGCGTAATCCATAGTTCTCTATAAAAACTATGGATTACCAGAATTCCGGCACGCATATTAGAGTGCAAATACGTGGCAACATGCGCGCCGAAATTATGCCGTGTGAACATGCCATTTAGCACCTCCATGATCGATAGATTTGTCATGAAGTATTAAGGGGTTACTATCACTATCAATACCCCTGCTTTCTTTCTCTCCATACTGGCATACAATAAGTGTGGAAATTACTCATTATGAGGTCTAAAGGTATCACCCTACTGGAGATGAGTCTCCTTGATGCAGACTAATTCGGCCGCTTGGAGTAAAGCCTCTTTCCACAGCCCTGATCTTTCAGCTAGGCTATTCAAGCCTTTAGAGTTTAAAGATAAAAATGTAATAGTCATTTTAGGTGCAGTTGCAGAGCTGCCTATAATCACATAGAGAGCACAGTCAAATAGAAAAAATGATATGAGGGAAAGGTAAGGAGCAAGGAAGGAAGATAAACAGCAAAAATTTAAAGGGCTTTTGCCACGGAGAAAAATTTGACTTGGGAGTTTAAAAATTAAATACATTTCCCTTACATTATTAAAAATTCGCACCGTTTTTTTTTTTAGCTGCTCCTTTGGATCCATTGTTTACAGCTCGTCCCCGGGTAACGCCCCAGGACTGGGGTTCCCAGCCGGGGGGCCACGCTCAGACATACCTCTCATCTCAGGAGCTTGAGTGTTCGCCCCAGGTCTGTCATTTATCTTGCCCTTTTGGACTAGTTAGTATTAAGTAAAACAGTGCAAATAAATAAAAAAAAAACCCAATGAGGTCTTGCATTGATAAAGAAAAAAAAAAAATCCACAGGTTAAGTTCTGCAGGGATTTGAACCAAAGGCCTTTGTGCTGAAAAGCAAAAACGGGAATTTTTGGGTGTGGGGGTTTTGGTGGCAGGGGGGAAAACCCCCCATCTTTGAGTAATGCAGTTTCGTAGGGAGCCCCTTTCCCTATGGTACTTTATGTTGTTGGGGGGCAACGCCCCACAGGGCACAGGTGCCACCCCTGGAACTGGCTTGAAAAAGGTCAGACGTATTTTTGACAAGGTATTGCTTATGCATGGAATAAATGGATTCTAGCTTGGACATCTCTCCCTATCGAGTCTGTCATGAAAATTGGGTTAGGTGGCCCGTGAGCCTTCAATGGCAAATTTTGGGGAAGCAAATAAATCTGGTGTAAAAATTTGGATACAGTTATGGAAATTGCGAAATTTAAAAATTTATTTTTTCGGCTTCGTTTTCAAAATATCAGCAAAAATTTACCTTGGCCCTCCCCCAGGAACTGTGGCCCTCCCCTAAGCCCCGGTGTCAAATGGGCCCTTCAGCTGTTGGGAAATAAAACTCCCTCATGCTTTGTATATCCATAACAGTGGGCAGGGGTCGAGGCAGATTCATTCGGGGGACGAGCCCCCAATAATCCGCCTTTGCCCCGATCTCGGCGTCTCCCGGCCCCTGCCCCTTGGGTGGGCGTCCTGTGTGCGGGCGGCCCCCCCGTGTTCTGACTGCGCGGCGTTTCCAGAGCCCCCGCATGTGGGGAGGAGCGGTGGATCGTTTTCCCGCCCCTTTTCCTCCCCGTTTTCGGTGTCACCGGGGCCCCCTAATACATCTGGGGGGGGTTGCAAAGGGGGGAGCGCCCCTTTATCACCCCCCGCGACGCGGGGTCCTCTAAGCCGGGAGATATGCGGCCGGGGGGAGTCCGGGGCCCCCCCCAAACGGGGTAAAACACGTGATGACATACGGCTTTATACCCTTCAAGCTGCAGGACCCGGGGGCGGCGGGGCCCCGGGCCATTAGGTAAGTAGGTTTTTTTTTTTTTATTTTATTTTTATTAGGTAAGGGGGGGAACCTGGCTAAAGGGGGGGGAGGGAAACACGGTACAGGGGGGGAAGACACTGGGTAAAGGGGGGGAAGAACGGCTACAAGGGGCAAAGACACGGTACAAGGGGGGGGAAACACTGGTACAAGGGGGCAAGACCTGGTACAAGGGGGGAAGACCGGGCCCAAGGGGGGGGAAGACACTGGCTACAAGGGGGGCAAAAAAAACTGGCTACAAGGGGGGGGAAGCACTGGTACAAGGGGCAAGCACTGCTACAAGGGGGTAATGGGTCCGGACAAGACATGGTACAAGGGGGGGGATAATGGTACAGGACCAAACACTTACAGGGGGCTAATGGGTACAGGGGGAAGACCTGGCTACAATGGGGCATAATGGCTACAGGAGGCAAGACACTGGTCAGGTGGCATAATGGCTAAGGAGGAAGACATGGGTACAGGGGGCATAATGGCACAGGAGGAAGACACTGGTACAGGGAGCATAATGGCTACAGGGGCAAGAAACGGCTTTCAAGGGGCTAGGCTACAGGAGGCAAGACACTCTACAGGAGGAAGACACTGGTACAGGGGGAATTTTGGCTAAGGGGGGATGTCATGGTACAGGGGCTATATGGTAAGGGGGCTGTACTGGTCAGGGGGCAAATGGATAGGGGCTTTCACTGGCTACAGGGGGGCTGTCACTGGCTAAGGGGGGCATGTCAATGCTACAGGGGGGAAAATGGGAAAAGGGGGGATACCTTTTCACAGGGGGGCAATCATGGGTACAGGGGGGATATTTTTTGGCAAAGGGGGCATTAAAAGGGGTACAGGGGGCAAAAAACCCGACACAAGGGCATGTTTATGGTACAGGGGGCATATTACTGGCCCAAAGGGGGTAGAACCCAGCTAAGGGGCGTCCTGGATTTTGGGGGTAATAACCCGGCTAAGGGGGCTAAACCGGCTACGTGGGTACTACCAGGCTTAGGGGCCAAATATTACCTACAAGGGGGAATTATTACCCATTTGGGGCACATAGATGGGGATTTTTATAGAGATGGGAAATTGAGAGAAAAGCTGATAAAAAAGGGAGTCAAAAAGTTTGGTTTTGTACATTTTTTAAATAAAGGTTTGTGGACGGTAGAAGACGTATGGCGTCGGGACAATGGAGAAGAAGAGAAAGAGCTAATTGTAACGCAGCGTAATCCTTATATTTCTCCCCGGGATCTACATAAAAGGCTTTTTTTCTGTAAAAAAACATCCCCAGTTCCAATGAACACAAAAAAAATTCCGGGCACCCACCCCACTCAGAAAAACTTAAAGGGGCCCCAGCCCCGGATTTTTGGGACCCTAGCAACGCCCCTGACGTGGGCTGATGGGAGTTGTGTTTCCCAAACAGTGGGGGTCCCTTTTTACCCCTCCGCCTTTTGTGGAAAGTGTACATTTTTAAACTTACTTGGTTCGCTTGTCTCCCCCCTTGTTCCCCCTGTAGGGAGGTAGATTAGGGGGTCCCCCTAGGTTGGAAAATTTGGGGCCCACAGTAGGTAGGTGTAGGGAGGTAATTAGGGGCTCACCAGTAGGTAGGGGTTTAAAAAGGGGATATTTGGGGGCCCCGTAGGTAGGTGAGTGGGGCTCCCCAGAGGTAGGTGTAGGTAGGGAGGTTAGGGGCTCCCCCGTGGTATTTTGGTAGGTTAATTAGGGAACCCATAGGTAGGTAGATAGATAGGGGACTGTAGGTAGGGGGCGGATGGGTACATGAAAATTGCCTGTTTTGAAAATAGGGGAATATACCAAGGGTATATGCGCAGCCCCCAAGAGATAATGGCCTTGGTGGAAAAAAGCCAGTCTATGTATTTTCAGCCCCACTAAGGGGGTGGCAAAGGTGTATGTTAGTTTGGCTTTTCAGCCGCTTGGGGTGGCTCTTTTGGGAGAAGACAATGTGCGGTGGGGTCTACTCCCCTGTTCCCCTTTCCGGGTCTTCGGGTTCCCCCCCAGGTTTTGGGGCTCGGGACACCTTTTTAAAGGCCTCCTACTACGGGAGATCAGGGGGCTGGTTGCTGCCAGAACCTGGAAGCACGGGGAGCTGGAGACAGAGGCTCGGCCCCCAAGGCGAGAAGCCGGGACCCAGTGGGAGACGGGAGAAAGTGGTTTGGGAAAACGGGACTTTTGGTCCTGTTCACATTTGAGAGGGGGACCTTTACACTTTAAATATTTTAAAGTGGGCCAGGCGCCGAGTTTTGATTTATTTTTTCGCAATATCTGTCCTCAATAAAGCGGTTAGGCCATGTTAAACGGAAACTGTGCATGTGCCTCTGTCTTCCCAAGGGACGGGACCTGCGACTAAATGCCCCCCGGGGCCGAACCAAGAGGGGTGGCCAAAATGGAGGGAGTCTTACATTGTGGAGATTGGCAAAACGTCACAAAGGGGGTGCAAAAAAATGCAGTTTGAATAGGACTGCTGCGTCAACAAAGATGCTAAAATTTACTTTGGAAAGCAAAGGTTTTTTTGAAGCACACCCCCGTATACAGACTTTCCCTGGGGGGAAAGGCTGCCTTTGGCACGGGAAAATATCTCGGGAAAGCAGGGGACGCACCCCGTACAGAGATTGTGGTTTAAAAGACTTGTGGCAAATACCTGAATTTTTTGTTTGGCCCATGCAGGAAACTCCTTGCCCAGCTGAAGCATCCATAAGGAGTCTGACACCTGATCCCACCATCGGGAAAAAAATAAAAAAGGTCCGGCACGGCTAAAAAAACCGAGAGAGAGACTGTGTCACCGGAGATGCCAGTACAGACCCTGGAGTTGAAAGTGGGCGGCCCCCGAAAAATTGGATCGGGACTGTCGCCAAGGGCCCCAGAGTGCCCCCCCGACATCTTGCCCTTTCTAAAGACCCGACCAGGTGCTGGTAAGACTGTGGCCAAAATTTTAGACCATTGGGGACGTTGACATCTACGGGGGTTGTGGGAGCGCGGGGTGGAATCAACTGGGCAGTGATTTCCCCATTTCGGGCCCGCTGTGGGAGATGGCGACGGGCCGGCCAAGCAGGTGGTTTTTCTGGAAAGTGCCCCTCAAAGGGTTGGAAATGGGTCCCCAAAAATTTTCCCCCAGGGGACAAGCCAAAAGCAGTGAGACTGTGATTTGGACTTGAAAAGTTTCTGGCTTTATAATTGTGACTCAAGTTTGGGGCTTTGAGTTTGTCAATAAGGGAACAAATGGGGTCCCCCCACAACAAGGTGTCCTCTGCACTCCTTTTGGGGGAAACGGGGGAATATGAGGGGCACTACAGTGGGGTGTGAGTGTCGGGGACCTTCAAAAAGGTTTTAAACCAGTAACCCCAGAAAAACAATGTGCCCTGTATAGCCGAAGTCGCAGGTAACGGGCTTCAGGGAAAGATAGCCCTCCAGCTCTGTGCGACTGCTTTTTTCCCCAAGAGGAACTTCCGTTTCATGGCAGCCTGCAAGTGGTTCCCCTGATAAGGAAGGGCCCCTCCCAGGAGGGGATTGCTCTGCTGCGTGTAAGGCTCTGCTCCATGTATGAGGGGGGCTATGAGGGTAATGTACGGTTAGTTCCAAAGGGGAAAAAAACCCCTGTGAAGGTCTCGTTGCAGTGGGGGAGTGAAAGCGGGGTGGGGTCAGGGCTAAGATAAGGATGATGTTGATTGTTCAATGAGATGATAATACGTTTGAAAAAAAAGTGTGCCAAGGCAGATTCTGTGTGCAGTCCTGACAGGGATTTTTTATGGAGATCCAATTTTGGGCCTTTTAGAGGGGGAAGAGGAAAGTCGTGCTTTTATTGTAGTCCCCCTGGAGAAAATTTTCCAGGTCTGCTATATTTCCAGTAGCTCTTAACTGCAGGGGTCAGAAAGACTGCAGTGACAGAGAAGTGAGCTGTAGACACCGCTGAGGTGGGGGTATCCAAACCCTAGTGAAGGGGAGGGGGCATGTTTAAAACCCAGATGGGAAAGAGGAGCAGGGGTCGGGCAAAGGATAAATCTTTCCTGGGAAGGGATGGGGGAAAATAGTAAAAAAGATTTTTGTCCCGTTCTGGGGGTTACTATATGTGGGTGAAAATTTTTCCCGCCAAATGTCTGCGCCCCCACGGCGGTAAAGGTGACTGAAATTACCTAATGGAACACAGCCAGGTTGGTTTGGAACACAGAAGGAGGGTTTGTCTGGCTGTCCTTGATGGTGAGCAAGATACAGGAGGGAACCCCCATAGAAACTGAGAGTTCTTCCTTAAGATGGCTTGGGAGATGGGGAAAGGAAAAATCTCCACACTTGCGCCAAAAGGTCTTGCTAAACGGGCATGTGAAAACTTGCCCAGGGGGAAAGTGTCCTCTAGAAATTTGGGGAGGGCCTGGGTGCAAGCAGAACATTTGGGGCCCCTGGAGTGCAAAAATAGGCCCCCCTCAAGTGGTCACCACAAGTCAAATACCTGTGGAAGGCAGGAACTCAGGTGGGCCAGCGACCCCTGTAGTCATGCAAGATATTGCAGAGAAAAAAAGGAAACAGGCCAGAAGAGGGTCCTTTCCCGCTGCTGTAAGTCTTTCTATGGAGGGGACGAGCGAGTCTTCAGACTTTAAAAACTCACCTGGTAAGGAAACGGATTATCGAAGAGGGTCTCCTTTGTAGGGATTGTCGGAATAAACCCCCGGGGACCAGACCAGCAGGGTTTTGGGTGGCCAGAGGTAAATGGTTCCATAGTCGGGCCACGCAGTGGAGAGTATCATCACTAGGGGGGCCTGAGTAGACCAGTTCATATAGCCAAGAGGGGGAGCTTCATGCCAAGGGAAATTGGGGGAAGTGTGCTTCTTTTCAGTTTCTTAACCCCAGTATGGTTGTGGGACAAACCAGGGGCCCCTTGCTTATGTGAGACCCAAATAAAGAAAACTCTCCCCGTGGGCCCAATCCAAAGGGGCCCTGTGTGTAGGCAACTACAAGGGCTGAACGGGTAAAGCGGTTGTCATTAGTAACCCTGTGAATCGCATGCGGGGTGTGGGTGATGACCTCCTTGTATAAGCATGAAAGGGGTTGTAATGTCAAGTAAATGGGAGTAATTGCTGTTTTCCCAAGGGGGGTTTTGGGGGGCATGGTATAAACCCAAACCATGGGGACCTTTTTTTCTCTGCCCCGAGGGTTTAGGAAAAAAGTTTGCCCCCAAAAAGGAGCTTTGACCCTGGGGGGGGACCTGGGCAAGGGAAAAGCCCCCGGGCTTTTTCGAGGGGAGGGTATGTGGCGGGGCCGGCTACAGTAGTTGCCTGTTTCTCCACTTTGGTGGAGATAAACAGAGTGGGAAAGCGACATGCCAAGGAGATATGGCCTTGGTGGAATAGGGGCCCGTCATATTAATGTCACCACACAAAATGGCTGGCAAAGGGGTTATCGTTAGTTTTGGGTTTTCAGCCGTTCTTGGGGGCGGCTTTATTGGGGTAGACAATGTGTGGGTTTGGGGGGGTCTACCCTTTCCCCCGTTCCCACATTCCAGGTCTTTGGTTCCAGCCCGGTATTGGGTGATCGGAGCACCTATTTAAAGGGCCCCCTATACAGGAATCAGGGGGCGTTTTTTCTCCAGAACCCGAGCAGCCCTGGAGTGGAGACAGAGGCTCTGGCCCCCAGAGGTTTGGAAGAACCCGGGCCCCAGTGGGAGACTGGGAGAAAGGGGTTTTGGGGGAGACGGGAGTTAGGGTCCTGTTCACATGGGAGGGGGGACTTTTACAATGTATATTTAGGGGCCCCGGGGGGGGGTTTGATTTATGTTTTTTCTAAAAATTATGTGCCTAAAAAGCGGGTTGAGGCCAGTGTTAAACGGAAGACCTTTTCGTTCCCCTCGTCTTACAAGGGACGGCGATCCTGCGAGCTGAAGACCCCCGGGCCGAACCAAGGGGTGGCCAAAATGGGTGGGTCTTACGTAGGTAATTAGGGGCCCCGGAGGTAGGTAGTTGGGGGGCTCCCAGTAGGTGGGTTAGGTAGGTAGTTTGGGGCCCCCCCATAGTTAGGTGATTAGGGGCTCCCCAGTGGGTAGGTGTGGGTAGGTTGATTAGGGGCCCCCTAGTAGGTAGGTGATTGGGGGGCCCTAGTGGTAGGTAGTCAGGGGTCTCCAGTAGGTGGGAAATTTGGGGGGTTTTTGATAGGTGGTGTAGGTATTTAGATGGGGGCCCCCATAGGTAGGTGATTGGATTGGGCCCCGAGTAGGTAGGTGTAGGTAGGAAGATTAGGGACTACCCAGTAGGTAGGTGTAGGTAGGTTGATTAGGGGCCCCCAGTAAGTAGGTAGATTAGGGGCCCCTAGTAGGTAGGTAGATTAGGGGAACCCAGTGGTAGTTGTTAGGGGCCCCTAGTAGGTAGGTGTAGGAGGTATGGGGGGGCCCCCCCAGTAGTTAGGTGAAAAATGGAGTTAGGGGCCCCAGTAGGTAGGTAGATTAGGGGCTCCCCAGTAGGTAGGTGTAGGTAGGTAGATTAGGGGCTCCCCAGTAGGTAGGTGTAGGTAGGTAGATTAGGGGCTCCCCAGTAGGTAGGTAGATTAGGGGCTCCCCAGTAGGTAGGTGTAGGTAGGTAGATTAGGGGCCCCAGTAGGTAGGTAGATTAGGGGCTCCCCAGTAGGTAGGTAGATTAGGGGCCCCTAGTAGGTAGGTAGATTAGGGGCTTCCCAGTAGGTAGGTAGTAATAGGGAGCTTCCCAGTAGTGATAGGTATATTAGGGGCTCCCCAGTAGGTAGGTGTAGATAGGTAGATTAGGGGCCCCCAGTAGGTAGGTAGATTAGGGGCTCCCCAGTAGGTAGGTGTAGGTAGGTAGATTAGGGGCCCCCAGTAGGTAGGTAGATTAGGGGCCCCGAGTAGGTAGGTGTAGGTAGGTAGATTAGGGGCTCCCCAGTAGGTAGGTGTAGGTAGGTAGATTAGGGGCTCCCCAGTAGGTAGGTAGATTAGGGGCTCCCCAGTAGGTAGGTAGATTAGGGGCTCCCCAGTAGGTAGGTGTAGGTAGGTAGATTAGGGGCCCCCAGTAGGTAGGTAGATTAGGGGCCCCTAGTAGGTAGGTAGATTAGGGGCTCCCCAGTAGGTAGGTAGATTAGGGGCTCCCCAGTAGGTAGGTGTAGGTAGGTAGATTAGGGGCCCCCAGTAGGTAGGTAGGGTCTCCCCAGTAGGTAGGAGTTAGGAGACTCCCCATAGGTGTAGGTAGGTAGATTAGGGGCCCCACAGTAGGTAGGTGTAGGTAGGTAGATTAGGGGCTCCCCAGTAGGTAGGTGTAAATAGGGAGATTAGGGGCCCCTGGGTTGGTAGTTAGGGCCCCCCAGTAGGTAGGGTAGGTAGGTAAAATTAGGGGCCCCTAAAAGGTTAGGTGGTAGATTAGGGGCTCCACAGTAGGTAGGGTGGTTGGTAATTAGGGGCCCCAGTGGGTAGTAGTTCCCGTTGTAGGTTAGGAGGAATTAGGGGCTCCCCAGTAGGTAGGTGTAGGTAGGTAGATTAGGGGCTCCCCAGTAGGTAGGTGTAAATAGGGAGATTAGGGGCCCCCAGTAGGTAGGTAGATTGGGGGTCCCCAGTAGGTAGTTTTTAGGTAGAGATTAGGGGCTCCCCAGAGTAGGTGTAGGTAGTAGATTAGGGGCCCCCGTTATGTTTGGGGGAATAGGGGCCCCAGTAGGAGGTGGGGTTTGATTAGGGGTCCCCAGTTGGTAGTGTAGGTAGGTAGATTAGGGGCCCCCAGTAGGTAGGTAGTTAAAGGGCTCCGGGAGGGAGTGTTGAGGGCCCCCAGTAGGGGTAGATTAGGGGCCCTAGTAGGTAGGTAGATTAGGGGTCCCCAGAAGGTAGTAGATTAGGGACCCCATAGGTAGGTGTAGGTGGAGTTTAGGTCCCAGTAGGTAGGTAGATTAGGGGCTCCCCAGTAGGTAGGTGTAGGTAGATTAGGGGCTCCCCAGTAGGTAGGTAGATTACAGGCTCCCCAGTAGGTAGGTGTAGGTAGGTAGATTAGGGGCCCCCAGTAAGGAGGTAGATTAGGGGCCCCTAGTAGGTAGGTAGATTAGGGGCTCCCCAGTAGGTAGGTGTAGGTAGGTAGATTAGGGGCTCCCCAGTAGGTAGGTGGTAGGTAGAAATGGGGCCCCCAGTAGGTAGGTGATATAGGGGCTCCCAGTAGTAGGTGTGGGTGGAGATTAGGGGCTCCCCAGTGGAAGGTGTAGGTGGTAGATTAGGG
The DNA here is from genome assembly GCA_025379985.1 of Phyllomedusa bahiana. NCBI lineage: Eukaryota > Metazoa > Chordata > Amphibia > Anura > Hylidae > Phyllomedusa > Phyllomedusa bahiana. The sequence goes on along the minus strand of JAODAL010054148.1, from coordinate 6,324 downwards.
GCCCATAGTAGGTGTGGGTAGGTAATTAGGGGCCCTCCAGTTAGGTTGGGGTGGTGATTAGGGCCCCAGTAGTAGGTAGATTAGGGGGCTCGAGTAGGTAGGTGTAGGTAGGTAGATTGGGGGCTCCCCAGTAGGTAGGTGAAATTAGGAGATTAGGCCCCCCTAGGTAGGTAGATTAGGGGCCCCGTAGGTAGGTGTAGGTAGGTAGGTTAGGGGTCCCCAGTAGGTAGGTGTAGGCAGGTAGATTAGGGGCCCCCAGATGGGGTGTAGGTTAGTATAGGTATTAGGGGCTTCCCCATATGGTGGTGTGGTAGGTAGTTTAAGGGGCTCCCCAGTAGGTGGTGTAGGTGGGTTTGATTAGGGGACCCAATAGGTAGGTGATTAGGGGCCCCCATAGGTAGGTGGGGTTTAGATTAGGGGCCCAGTAGGTAGGTGATTAGGGGCCCAGTAGTAGGTGATTAGGGCCCCACGGTAGGTGTAGGTAGATTAGGGGCTCCCCAGTAGGTAGGTGTAAATAGGGAGATTAGGGGCCCCCAGTAGGTAGGTAGATTAGGGGCTCCCCAGTAGGTAGGTGTAGGTAGGTAGATTAGGGTCCGCAGTTGAGGGAGGTAGGAGATTAGGCTCCCCAGTAGGTAGGTGTAGGTAGGTAGATTAGGGCTCCCCATAGGTAGTGAAATGGGGAGATTAGGGGCCCCTAGTAGGTAGGTAGATTAGGGGCCCCAAGTAGGTAGGTAGTTAGGCCCTTTAGGTAGGTTGGGGGGGGGCTCCCAGTAGGTAGGTGTAGGTAGATAGATTAGGGGCTCCCCAGTAGGTAGGTGTAATTAGGGAGATTAGGGGCTCTCCAGTAGGTAGGTGTAGGTAGGTAGATTAGGGGCCCCCATTAGGTAAGGAGATTAGGGGCTCCCAATTAGGTAGGTGTAGGTAGGTAGATTAGGGGCCCCCATTAGGTAGGTAGATTAGGGGCTCCGAGTACGTAGGTGTAGGTAGGTAGATTAGGGGCTCCCCAGTAGGTAGGTGTAGGTAGGTAGATTAGGGGCTCCCCAGTAGGTAGGTGTAGGTAGGTAGATTAGGGGCCCCCAGTAGGTAGGTAGATTAGGATTAGGGGCCCCGAGTAGGTAGGTGTAGGTAGGTAGATTAGGGGCTCCCCAGTAGGAAGGTGTAGGTAGGTAGATTAGGGGCTCCCCAGTAGGTAGGTGTAGGTAGGTAGATTAGGGGCCCCCAGTAGGTAGGTAGATTAGGGGCTCCCCAGTAGGTAGGTGTAGGTAGGTAGATTAGGGCCCCCCAGTAGGTAGGTAGATTAGGGGCCCCACAGTTGATAGGTGTAGGTTAGGGGCCCCCAGTGGGTATTTAGGTTAGGGGCCCCCAGTAGGTAGGTATATTAGGGGCCCCAAGTAGGTAGGTATATTAGGGGCTCCCCAGTAGGTAGGTGTAGGTAGGTAGATTAGGGGCCCCCAGTAGGTAGGTGGATTAGGGGTCCCCAGTGGGTATTTAGGTTAGGGGCCCCCAGTAGGTAGGTAGATTAGGGGCTCCCCAGTAGGTAGGTGTAGGTAGGTAGATTAGGGGCTCCCCAGTAGGTAGGTGTAGGTAGGTAGATTAGGGGCCCCAGTAGGTAGGTAGATTAGGGGCTCCCCAGTAGGTAGGTGTAGGTAGGTAGATTAGGGGCCCCCAGTAGGTAGGTAGATTAGGGGCCCCCAGTAGGTAGGTAGATTAGGGGCCCCCAGTAGGTAGGTAGATTAGGGGCTCCCCAGTAGGTAGGTGATAAGTTTGGGCCCCATGGGGGTAGATTAGGGGCCCCAGTAGGTAGGTGTAGGTAGGTGGATTAGGGGCTCCCCAGTAGGTAGGTAGTTAGGGGCCCAGTGGGTGGGGATTAGGGGCCACAAGTAGGTAGGTAGATTAGGGCCCCCAGTAGGTAGGTAGATTAGGGGCCCCCAGTAGGTAGGTGTAGGTAGGTGGATTAGGGGCTCCCCAGTAGGTAGGTATAGGTAGATTAGGGGCCCCCAGTAGGTAGGTGTAGGTAGGTGGATTAGGGGCCCCCAGTAGATAGGTATATTAGGGGCCCCCCAGTAGGTAGGTGTTAATAGGGAGATTAGGTGCCCCCAGTAGGTAGGGAGATTAGGGGCTTCCCAGTAGGTATAGGTAGGTAGATTGGGGGCTCCCCAGTAGGTAGGTGTAGGTAGGTAGATAAGGGCCCCCAGTAGGTATGTAGATTAGGGGCTCCGAGTAGGTAGGTGTAGATAGGTAGATTAGGGGCTCCCCAGTAGGTAGTTGTAGGTAGGTAGATTAGGGGACCCAGTAGGTAGTGAAAGGGGGTCCCCAGAAAGGTGGGTTTAAATTTAGGGGATTCCCCCCTAGTAGGTAGGTAGATTAGGGGCTCCCCAGTAGGTAGGTGTAGGTAGGTAGATTAGGGGCCCCCCAATAGGTACAGTAGGTAGGTGGATTAGGGGTCCCCAGTGGGTATTTAGGTTACGGGCCCCGAGTAGGTAGGTAGATTAGGGGCTCCCCAGTAGGTAGGTGTAGGTAGGTGGATTAGGGGCTCCCCATTAGGTAGGTGTAGGTAGGTAGATTAGGGGCCCCCAGTAGGTAGGAAGATTAGGGGCTCCCCAGTAGGTAGGTGTAGGTAGGTAGATTAGGGGCCCCCAGTAGGTAGGTGGATTAAGGGCCCCCAGTAGGTAGGTAGATTAGGGCCCCCTGTAGGTAGGTAGATTAGGGGCCCCAAGTAGGTAGGTAGATAAGGGCCCCCCAGTAGGTAGGTAGATTAGGGGCCCCCAGTAGGTTAGGTATGTATTAGGGCTCCCCAGTAGGTAGGTGTAGGTAGGTAGATTGGGGCTCCCCAGTAGGTAGGTAGATTAGGGGCCCCCAGTAGGTAGGTAGATTAGGGGCTCCCCAGTAGGTAGGTAGATTAGGGGCTCCCCAGTAGGTAGGTGTAGGTAGGTAGATTAGGGGCTCCCCAGTAGGTAGGTGTAGGTAGGTAGATTAGGGGCTCCCCAGTAGGTAGGTGTAAATAGGGAGATTAGGGGCCCCTAGTAGGTAGGTAGATTAGGGGCTCCCCAGTAGGTAGGTGTAGGTAGGTAGATTAGGGGCTCCCCAGTAGGTAGGTGTAGGTAGGTAGATTAGGGGCCCATAGGTAGTAGTGTATGAGTGGGTCCCCCGAGGTAGGAGGTGTAGGTAGATAGGGCTCCCAAGTAGTGTATAAGGTTAGGTAGATTGGGGGTCCCCAGTAGGTAGGTGTAGGTAGGTAGATTAGGGCCCCCAATAGGTAGGTAGATTAGGGGCTCCCGATAGTAGTTAAGGTGGATAGGGCCCTATAGGTGGTAGATTAGGGGCTCCCCAGTAGGTAGTTGTAGGTAGGTAGATTAGGGGCTCCCCAGTAGGTACGTAGATAAGGGGCTCCCCAGTAGGTAGGTGTAAATAGGGAGATTAGGGGCCCTCAGTAGGTAGGTAGATTAGGGGCTCCCCAGTAGGTAGGTGTAGGTAGGTAGATTAGGGGCCCCAGTAGGTAGGTAGATTAGGGGCTCCCCAGTAGGTAGGTGTAGGTAGGTAGATTAGGGGCCCCCAGTAGGTAGGTAGATTAGGGGCTCCCCAGTAGGTAGGTAGATTAGGGGCTCCCCAGTAGGTAGGTGTAGGTAGGTAGATTAGGGGCTCCCCAGTAGGTAGGTGTAGGTAGGTAGATTAGGGGCCCCCAGTAGGTAGGTAGATTAGGGGCCCCGAGTAGGTAGGTGTAGGTAGGTAGATTAGGGGCTCCCCAGTAGGTAGGTGTAGGTAGGTAGATTAGGGGCCCCCAGTAGGTAGGTAGAGATTAGGGGCCCCCAGTAGATAGGGCGATTAGGGGCCCCTAGTAGGTAGGTAGATTAGGGGCTCCCCAGTAGGTAGGTAGATTAGGGGCTCCCCAGTAGGTAGGTAGATTAGGGGCTCCCCAGTAGGTAGGTGTAGGTAGGTAGATTAGGGGCTCCCCAGTAGGTAGGTGTAGGTAGGTAGATTAGGGGCTCCCCAGTAGGTAGGTGTAGGTAGGTAGATTAGGGGCCCCCAGTAGGTAGGTAGATTAGGGGCTCCCCAGTAGGTAGGTGTAGGTAGGTAGATTAGGGGCTCCCCAGTAGGTAGGTGTAGGTAGATTAGGGGCCCCCAGTAGGTAGGTGTAGGTAGGTAAATTAGGGGCTCCCCAGTAGGTAGGGTAAATGGAATAAGGGGCCCCCAGTTTTTAAAGGTAAAATTAGGGGCTCGCCTAGTAGGTAGGTAGATTAGGGACTCCCCAGGTAGGGGGTGTAGGGTGGGTTTAGATTGAGGGGCTCCCCAGTAGGTAGGTGTAGTTAGGTAGATTTGGGGCCCCTGGTAGGTAGATAAGGGGCTCCCCAGTAGGTAGGTGTAGGTGGTATTTAGGGGCCCCCCAGTAGGTGGGGTAGATTAGGGCCCCCCAGTGGGGTGGGGGTAGATTAGGATTAGGGGCCCCGAGTAGGTTAGGTGTAGGTAGGTAGATTAGGGCTCCCCAGTAGGTAGGTGTAGGTAGGTAGATTAGGGGCCCCCAGTGGGTAGTGGTCATAGGAGAATTTAGGGGCTCCCCTTAGGTAAGGTGTAGGTAGGAATTTGGGGCCCCCATTTAGGTAGGTAGTTAGGGGCTCCCCAGGAGGTAGGTGTAGGTAGGTAGAATAGGGGCTCCCAGTAGGGGGTGTAGAGGTGTCCCAGGGGCTCCCAGTAGGTAGGTGTAGGTAGGTAGATTAGGGGCCCCCAGTAGGTAGGTAGATTAGGATTAGGGGCCCCGAGTAGGTAGGTGTAGGTAGGTAGATTAGGGGCTCCCCAGTAGGTAGGTGTAGGTAGGTAGATTAGGGGCTCCCCAGTAGGTAGGTGTAGGTAGGTAGATTAGGGGCTCCCCAGTAGGTAGGTAGATTAGGGGCTCCCCAGTAGGTAGGTGTAGGTAGGTAGATTAGGGGCCCCCAGTAGGTAGGTAGATTAGGGGCCCCCAGTAGGTAGGTATATTAGGGGCCCCCAGTAGGTAGGTATATTAGGGGCCTCCAGTAGGTAGGTATATTAGGGGCCCCCAGTAGATAGGTATATTAGGGGCTCCCCAGTAGGTAGTGTAGGTAGGTAGATTAGGGGCTCCCCATAGGCGTAGGTTAGTGATTAGGGGCCCCAGTAGTAGGTAGATTTAGGTGGGCTCCCGTAGGTAGATTGTAGGTAGATTATGGGCCCCCAGTAGGGTAGATTAGGTGGTCCCCAGAGGTAGGTGTAGGTGGTAATTAGGGGCCCCCAGTAGGTTAGGAGGTATTAGGGCCCATAGGTAGGTAGATTAGGGGCTCCCCAGTAGGTAGGTGTAGGTAGGTAGATTAGGGGCCCCCAGTAGGTAGGTGGATTAGGGGCCCCCAGTGGGCATTTAGGTTTGGGGCCCCCAGTAGGTAGGTAGATTAGGGCCCCCAGTAGGTAGGTAGATTAGGGGCCACAAGTAGGTAGGTAGATTAGGGCCCCCAGTAGGTAGGTAGATTAGGGGCTCCCCAGTAGGTAGGATGTAGGTAGGGAGTTTAGGATAGATGGGGCTCCCCAGTAGGTAGGTGTAGGTAGGTAGATTAGGGCCCCCAGTAGGTAGGTAGATTAGGGGCTCCCAAGTAGGTAGGTGTAGATAGGGAGATTAGGGGCACCTAGTAGGTAGGTGTAGGTAGGTAAATTAGGGGCTCCCCCAGTAGGTGTAGGTAGGTAGATTAGGGGCTCCCCAGTAGGTAGGTAATTAGGGATCTCCCAGTGTAGGTGTAGGTATAGAATGGGGCCACAAGTTAGGTAGGTAGATTAGGGGCCCCACAGTAGGTAGGTGTTAATAGGGAGATTAGGTGCCCCCAGTAGGTAGGGAGATTAGGGGCTCCCCAGTAGGTATAGGTAGGTAGATTGGGGGCTCCCCAGTAGGTAGGTGTAGGTAGGTAGATTAGGGGCCCCCAGTAGGTAGGTAGATTAGGGGCTCCGAGTAGGTAGGTGTAGGTAGGTAGATTAGGGGCTCCCCAGTAGGTAGGTAGATTAGGGGCTCCCCAGTAGGTAGGTGTAAATAGGGAGATTAGGGGCCCCCAGTAGGTAGGTAGATTAGGGGCTCCCCAGTAGGTAGGTGTAGGTAGGTAGATTAGGGGACCCCAGTAGGTAGGTAGATTAGGGGCCCCGAGTAGGTAGGTGTAGGTAGGTAGATTAGGGGCTCCCCAGTAGGATGTAGTAGATTTAGGGGCCCCATAGTAGTAGGGGATTGGGGCCCCATGGGTAGGTAGTGTAGATTAGGGGCCCCCAGTGGGTTAGGTGTAGGTAGGTAGATTTAGGGGCTACCCGTAGTAGGTGTGGGTAGGTAGATTAGCGGCCCCCAGT
>JAODAL010054147.1:0-24813 GCA_025379985.1 Phyllomedusa bahiana | reverse complement strand
GTTAAAAATGAAAATTTATCAGGCCCCCTTTTTAAAAAAATGTTTTTTCAAAAAAGGGCCTTTTCCCCCCCTTCAAAATTTTTAAAAGGGGGAAGGGGTCATTTTTTTTTTTTGGGGCATTTTTAAATTGGGGCAGCAGAAATACAAAGGCCCCTTTTATAAAAAAATGTTTTTTCCAACAGCCCTTTTGGGTTTCTTCAAAATTAAACCAAAATTGGCTCAAGGGTATGCTTTAAATTTTTTTGGGGGCTTTTTGCTGTGACTTTTGGCGTATTTTTAAGGTCCTATTCTAAAAAAATGTTTTTTCAAAACGGGACATTTGTTCTTCCCAATTGTAAAGAGTGGCTCAAGGGGTAGGGTTGCTGTCAAAAACGGGAAAATAGGTAGGACACTTTTAAATGGACACATATTGAAAAATTTGATTGTTTTTGCAAGATCTTTAAATAGCTATAAACCCCTGTATTGAGACAACCCTTTTTTAAAAATACAATAAAAAAAAAGGAAAAAAACCAAAGACATGGGGGGATTCCTTCCTATTTTAAAAGGGTGGTTTTTAGAATTAAAGTACAAAAAAAACTTGTGTAAAAAAATTAGCTGTTAAAAAAAAATTCCTCTGAATTGTAAAGGGGGTACGGGAAAAAACTTAAACCAGATGTAGGTTTTCAGGGGAAATGGAGTTTTGGAGCACGGACAGGGGAACAAAGTACAGAGACCTTTTCCTCCGCCGTTAAATAAAATGAGAAAAAGAATCCCCAAGAAAAAGGGCACCTGGGTTTTAACAGGAGGGGTTAACCACCCGTATTTCCAAGGAAAAGTCAATTGGCCAAAACCCCTTTTACGGAGGGGAAAGGTTCCCCGGGAAATTGGACTTTTGTACGGGGGAAAGGGTGGAGTTCTCACACTTCCGCTTCCCCCCCATTTGGGCTTCGCACAAACATTTTTTCGTTGGTTTCGTCATCGGGGCTTTTTAAAACCTGGTTTTAAATTTAAAATGAGGACGCCAGCCTGGGCTTTCACCGCCCCCCACTGTAACTCGGCCCCTGGGTCATGTGTGGCCCAGGGACAGGTATAGTAAATTGCCCAGTGAAACTAAAATGGTGGTTGAAAGACTCCTTTTTCCGGCACTTTTTAAATGTAGGGGTCAGCGGGTTTGGGGGCTCATGCTGTGGCCCAGGACAGGTATAGTCAATGTCCGTAAAAAAAAATGGTGGTTGAAGCTCCTTTTTCCCGGGGCATTTTTTAAATGGGGGGGTCATGCGGGTTTGGGTCATGCTTGGCCCGGACGGGTTTAGTCAATGTCCATGAAACAAAATGGTGGTTGAAAGACTTCTTTTTCGGCCTTTTAAAAGTGGGGGTATGAGGTTTGGGGCTCATGCTTGGGGCCCCCGGGACAGGTTTTGTAAATGTATTTAAAACTAAAATGGGGGTTAAAAGACTCCTTTTCCGGCACTTTTTATATGTGGGGGGTCATGCAGGTTTTGGGGCTCATGCGGGCCGGGGACGGGTATAGTCAATGTCCATTTTAAACAAAAAAAGGGTGGTTGAAAGACCCCTTTTTCTGACTTTTTAAATTGGGGGTCATTCGGTTTGGGGTCATGCTTGGCCGGGACAGGTTAGTCAAGTCCAGTGAAACAAAAAATGGGGGTTGAAAGACTCCTTTTTCCGGCATTTTTAAAATGTGGGGGCATGCGGGTTTTGGGGGTCATGCTGGGGCCCCAGGACGGTATAGTCAATGTCCTTTTCAACAAAATGGTGGTTGAAAGATCCTTTTTCCGGAACTTTTTAAATGTGGGGTAGCAGGTTTGGGGCTCATGCTGTGGCCCGGGACAGGTATAGTCAATGTCCAGTGAAACTAAAATGGGGGTTTAAAAGATTTTTTTCCCCGGCACTTTTTAAATGTGGGGGTCATGCAGGTTTGGGGCTCATTGGGCCCAGGACAGGTATAGTCAATGTCCGTGAAACTAAAATGGTGTTGAAAGACTCCTTTTTTCCGGCACTTTTAAATGTGGGGGTCATGCAGGTTTGGGGCTCATGCTGGGGCCCCAGGACAGGATGTTAATGTCCAATTCAACAAAAATGGTTTTAAAAGACCCCTTTTTCCGGTATTTTTAAATGTGGGGGTCATGCAGGTTTGGGGCTCATCGTGGCCGGACAGGTTATCGATTCCATTCAACTAAAAGGTGGTTGAAAGACCCCTTTTTCCGGCACTTTTTAAATGGGGGGGGTCATGCGGGTTTTTGGGGCTCAGTTTGGGGGCCCGGGAAATATATCAATTCCATTTCAACAAAAAGGGTGGTTTGAAAGACCCTTTTTCCCGGGCCCTTTTTAAGGGTGGGGGTCATGAAATTTGGGGCTCATCTGTGGCCCAGGAAGGGGTATAGTCAATGTCCAGGAAAAAAAAATGGGTTAAAGACCCCTTTTGGGCATTTTTAAATGGGGGGGTCGCAGGTTTGGGCTCATGCTGTGGCCAGGACGGTATAGTCAAGTCCATTAAAAACTAAATGGGGGTTGAAAGACCCCTTTTTCCGGCATTTTTTAAATGTGGGGTCAGCGGGTTTTTGGGGCTCATGCTGGTTCCCAGGGGATATCAATGTCAGTTCAATAAAATGGGGTTAAAAACTCCTTTTTGGCATTTTTTAAAATTGGGGGTAGGGGTTTGGGGTCAGCGGGTTTCCAAGGACAGGGATAAAAAGGGTTTTCTTTGTGACTTTTTTTCTGTACTTTTATAAACCTAAATGTGTTGCCTAAGATGTAGCACGTATCCATTTGCTGTTGGGAGTTTTAAATTTTAGCTTCTCCAGCCTTGTTGGGTGAATAAAGAAGGTGTTGTTGTCCTCCCCCAAAACTTTAATGGTCACCGCATAATCGTGCTATATCGAAAAACCTTTTCTGCGGCCCCCTTGACTATCTCGATCCGATAGCCAACGCAATCGCCCAAAATAGTTATGAAATTATGCTACAGGAAAAATGTCTTTTGGCGGGGAAAAAAAACTTTTCTTTTAGTGACCCAACAGCAGAAAACGTTTAATTAACCCCCGGATGTAAATTGCGCAAAAAATTTAGCAACCAAAAAAAGAAGTGGTTTTGTATTGTAAAAAAGCTGTTTCTTTAAAAGAATACAACAAACAGGGTTAGATAACCCTTGGGGTATTCAATGTGCTCAAGAAATGAGCAGATGTTAAAAAGATAGCAGCTGCTTGGATGCACCTGGACTTCAGTTCCAAAACCCCCCAAAATCATAATTAGAACGTTTTTAAAAAAATCTCTGAGACAAGCGTGCACCCCCAAAAATCGCTGTATAAAAAAGGGGTTTTTTAGTATTAGTTTCTAACAGCTGCCAGCACCCCCCCTACCAGTAAGTGGAGTGGGATGAGCTCCCCGTGTCGCGCCCGGGCTTTATAGTGGTGACGACAGAATCCCCCCGGTCTCTGATTGGCTTTATCTCTGCAATGTCATGCAGGTATGCCCTTCTTCCCCCCAGATTTTTGCCCCCTGTAACGCCCTGTGTCGCAGCCATTTTTTTCAAACCCAAAAACCACTTTTGTTTACGCGAAAATACCCCCCAAAGTTCGACTTCGTTCCAAACCGAAGTTTTCCTGAAATTCTAAACAAATTTCACTTCGTTAAAATCAATTCACCCATCTCTAGTTGAGATCTGGTGACTGCGCTGCCACTCCATTACAGATAGAATACCAGCCGCCTGCTTCTTCCCCAAATAGTTCTTGTATAATTTGGAGGTGGCTTTGGGTCATTGTCCTGTTGCAGGATGAAACTGGCTCCAATCAAGCGCTGCCCACAGGGTATGGCATGGGATTGCAAAATGAAGTGATAGCTTTCCTTATTCAAAATCCCTTTCACCTTGTACAAATCTCCCACTTTACCAGCACCAAAGTAACACCAGACCATCATATTACCTCCACCATGCTTGACAGATGGCGTCAGGCCCTATTCCAGCATCTCTTCAGTTGTTTTCACAAATGTTTTCTTGTGATCCAAAAAACCTCACCTTCAAATTGTCTGTCCATTTTTTCCCAATTTCCTTGTCCAGTGTCTGTTTTTTTAGCCCATATGAATCTTTTTTTTTTATTAGCCCGTCTGATTGGTTTTTTTCTTTGCCACACTGCCTGAAGGCCGACCCCGGGCCCCGCCTCTTCACTGTAGGCTAGAGATGGGCAATTGATTTAACAAAGTGGAATTTGTTTAGTTTCAGGAAAACTTTGGTTGGGAACAAAGTGAAATTTTGGAAAGTACTTCGGGTGAACGAAATGTTTTTTTATTGAAAAAAATGGCTGCAGCACAGGGTTACAGGGGGAAAGAACTTGGGAGGAAAAGGGCTAGCGCATGAATGTCAGGATGAAGCCATTCGGCCCGGGGGATTCTGTGACGTCACCGCATATATATCCCGGGGCGACGTGGGAGTCATCCCGCTCTCTCTGTACTGATTGGGGAAGGGTTTGTGCCGTGGCTGCATATGTTGTGTTTCTAAAGAACTCATTTTTTTCAGCGATTTTTGGGGGGTGTCAGTTTGTTCAGGGCTGTTCTTTAATATTTATTTCTGTTTTTGGGTGGGTTTTGGTCTGAAGCCCGTGTGTGCCCGTGCAGCTGCATTAAAAATTTTTAATGCTATCTGCTCACAGCACTTTGATTACCCAAGGGTGTCTAAGCCTGTTGCTATTGTATTCTTTAAAGAATAGCGTTTTTACAATCAAATACCCCTTCTTTTTGCTGTCAATTTTTTTGTGCAGTTTAATCCAGGGGTTAAATTTAAACGTTGTTTGCTGCTGTGGGTAAAAAAAAACGTCTTTTTATCGCCCCAAAAAAACATTTTGCTGTGCATTTAAATTTTTAATGAAGGATAATTCAAATTTTTCTCTTGCTGTGCCGTAAAAAACACCCCATTTAACACGTAAAAAGCTCGTAGTTTTTGGTTTCTCAATTCTTTTTCGCAATTACATGGGGGTTTAAATTGGGTTGTTCTATGTTGTGGTGACTAAAAAAACCCTCTTTTTTATCGCCAAAAAAAAAATTTTTTTTTTTTTCCTGTAGATAATTCACAAGCGAAGGTTAATTACAAATTTTTTTTTTGTTGTGTAGCGTAAAATACACCTTCAAAAGGGGAGTTTTTTGGCTGCTAAATTTTTTTGCGCAATTTAAATCCAGGGGTTAATAAAACGTTGTTCTGCTGTTTTTGGGACTAAAATAAAACCCTTTTTTTTCACCCCCAAAAAAAAAATTTTTCCCGTAGCATAATTTACAAACGAAGGTTTAACAAAAATTTTTTTTTGTGTGTAGCGTAAAATCACACCCACAAAATGGTAGTTTTTGGGTGTCAAATTTTTTTGCGAATTTACATCCGGGGTTAATTGGAGTTGTTCTTTCGTTGTGGTGACTAAAATAAAACCCTCTTTTTCGGCAAAAAAAATTTTTTTTTTCCTGTAGATGTTCACAAGCGAAGGTTAAATTTCAAAAATTTTTTTTGTTGTGTAGCGTAAAAATAACATCTACAAAGTGGGAGTTTTTGACTGCTAATTTTTGCGCAATTTATTCCCGGGGGTTTAAATTAAGCGTTTTCTGCTTTGTGGGGACTAAATAATGTCTTTTTCACCGCCAAAAAATTCATTTTTTCCCGTGCATAATTCCAACGAAGGTTAATTACCCCAATTTTTCTCTTGTTGTGTGGTAAAAAAAACACACCTACAAAGCTCTGTTTTTGGTGCTCAATTTTTTGTGCAATTTAATCCCGGGGTTAATTAGGAGTTGTTCTTTCTGTTTGGTGACTAAAATAAAAAGTTTTTTAGCGCAAAAAAAAAAAATTTTTCCGTAGATAGTTCACAAGCGAAGGGTTAAATTTCAAATTTTTTTTGTTGTGTGCGTAAAATACACATCTAAAAGTGGGGAGTTTTTGACTGCTCAATCTTTTTGGGAATTTACTTCCCGGGGTTAAATTTAAACGGTTTTTTGCTGTTGTGGTGACAAAAAAATCCCTCTTTTTTACCGCCAAAAATACTTTTTCCCCCTGCTTTTTCACAAGCGAAAGGGTTAATTACCCCAATTTTTTTTTGTTTATTAGCTCAAAAAACGCCATTGTAAAACCCCTAAAAGCTGTGTTTTTGATGCTCAACTCTTTTTCGCAATTTCATCCGGGGTTAAATTAAGCGTTTTTGCTGTTGTACTTTGTAAGAAAAAATTCTTTTTCCCCGCCAAAAAAAGCAATTTTGCCCGTGCATAATTTTTTATCCCGGGGTTAATTTAAACCTTTTTTGCTTTTACATTCGTAAAAAAACACAGGTTTTTTTAAAAAAACCCAACAAGTAAATTTTTTCCCGGTCTTTTTTGGAGCGCAATTTATTCCAAGGGTTTCCCAAGCTTGTTACTGGGGTTTATTTGGGGGGCAAAACAGGGGGTGTATTTTTTCTATACAGTATCTTCATCAAAGTGTCTGTACATTTTAGAAAAAAACAGTATGTCGAAAAAGGTGTCAGGTCTTTACCCGCGAGTGGAGAGGACAAAACATTCCTGGGGGCTGTCCCCGGTCGCAGCACAGAAGGGGAGTCGCAGCAGGGGTCATCGGTGAGGCCACAACTGCGGCTGTATTTTCGGCCTGTGCTGATGCAACCAAGGGTTCTTGATTGGTTGACTAGGTCATCCACTTCCTCCCAGATGACATCTGACAACCCCAGCCAAGAGTCGGTGGGAACCCTTAGTTGGCATGGCCCGGGAGCGGGTCAGCGGCCCTCACCTGTCCTCAACCCACCTCTGTCCCATCCGGTTCCCTCAGCCAGAGATCTACTATGTGGTCTGGGCTCAGCGCCACTATATAGCGAGGATGAACAATTTGAGGAGGGCAGTCAGCAGCTACTTGGCAGCGAAGAAATGGGGCCAATATCCCCTGTTTCTTGCAGTAGGCAACATAGTATAGATGTGGAGAGTGGCATGGGAGGTCATGTTTTGAGTGGTCAGCCTCTGCATACCAAGACCGGTGATGAGGACAGTAGTGACGATGAAACACAAATAGATGATGATGTAGCCGACCGCACATCATCGTCAGGAGAAGAGGGAGTCAGCTTGCGCGTCAGGCAGCGGCGCAGCCAGCAAGTGGGTTGTGTGGCCGTGAGTCAGCAGGGTAGCAGCAATGTGAGGTCGGGAGCCAAGCGGCCACGGGGTAAAAAACCCGCTTCGAAGGTCCAAGAAAGTAGCGGCACAGGGGCTCAGCGAGGCCGCGGCGCCAGTAGTCACTCAGTGCGGAGCGTTGGCGGTAAAATCCGATACTACGGTGTGGCAGTTCTTTGCTAAGACACCGGAGGAGCCGAATATGGGTATATGTAGAATCTGTGGGCAGAAAGTGAAGCGTGGCCAGGGAGCTAACGTTGGCACAACGGCTCTGCATCAACACATACAGCGTCACCGTCCGGTGGCCTGGGAGAAACGTAGCTCAGATGTGGTGATCCATCCTGCCGTCGCAGCAATAGCAGCAGCAGCGCCCAGTGGCACGCATGCCATTGCAGCCAGTCAAGGCTCCACCACCTCTGCAGAAGGGAGCTGTTTCTCTTTGACATCATCTCCCGGTCCAGATGCTCCTGCACCTCGCTACTCATGGCGCCAGCAGTCATTCAGCGAGGCGATTGCAAAGAGACAACAGTATGCGTCCAAACATCCTAAGGTGCAGAAGCTGACCGTGCTCCTGTCCAAGTTGTTGGTACTGCAGTCCCTCCCTTTCCAAATGGTAGACTCTGCACCATTCAGAGAATTTATGGCTTGTGCCGAGCAAAGATGGAGGGTTCCAATGTAATTTCTTTTCCAAAAAGGCAGTACCAGCACTTCATAAATATGTAGAACAGAAGGTGGGCCAGTCCTTGAGCTTATCGGATTGTTCCGAGGTACACGGCAGCGCGGACGTCTGAAGCTGTAACTACGGTCAGGGCCAGTACATGTCCTTTACGTTCCACTGGGTGAATGTGCTTCCTGCCCAGGCACACCAACAACTTGGACAGGAGACGTCAATGTCCACCTCTTCCTCCTCCACGACCACCACAATCTCAGCCTCCACAAGTACTGCTCCATCATACCACATGTGTAGGGCACAGCGGTGTCACGCAGTTCTACACCTGGCTTGCCTCGGCGAACGAAGTCACACAGGGGAGGAACTGCTCTGCGTCATGCAGCAAGAAATCGATGTGTGGCTTTCTCCGCGCCAACTGCAAATCGGAACCATGGTGACGAACAATGGGAGGAACATGGTGTCCGCGCTGCAACGAGGAGGGATTGTCCATGCGCCCTGCATGGCACACGTGTTCAATCTGGTTGTCAAAAGGTTCCTGAAGTCTTCCACCGATCTTCAGAAGATTCTGAAAATGGCCAGGAAACTGTGCATGCACTTCATCCATTCCTACAAAGCCAGGAACACCCTCTTCTAGTTGCAGCGGCACAACGGCCTCCCCAACACACTCTGATATGCGATGTTTCCACCCGTTGGAATTCCAGCCTGCACATGTTGGACCGACTGTATGAACAGAGAAAGGCCATTAACGATTTTTTGATGATCCAGGCGGACAGGAGTACTCCCCTGTGTAACTTTGATGTCAGCCAGTGGCAGTTCATGCGTGACACCTGCCGTTTGCTGAAGCCATTCAAAGAGGCGACGTTATTTGTCAGTCGCCAGGACTACGGGATGAATAACGTCATTCCACTGCTTCATGTCCTGGAACAGATGCTGAAAAATCTGTCTGCGCAGGGGACTGGAGACGTGGCCAATACATCTCCCGGCCACATGAGTCCGGTGGGGACTGAAATGGAGGAGGAGGACATTGGAGCAGAAGCATTGTCTGGTGAAATGAGTGGATTTTCTACCCAGGTGACAAGAGATGAGGAGCAGGAGCAGCTGGAGGAGGTAGATGGAGATGAGGAAGACGAGGCAGATGACCCGCAAGCACCGTGGCAGTATACAGTGGAGCTGGAGGCAGAGAGCCCCTCGGAGTCACTTGTGCAGATGGCCCGCAGCATGCTGATTTGCCTGGCTAGTGACAGCCAAATAGTCAGCATCCAGCACAGGCTCTCCACCCTATTGGACCCTCGCTACCGGTCCAAAATGGGAGCCTTTTTCCCAGCTATTGAGAGGGAGGACAAACTCAAATACTATAGGGAAATCCTCCGCAGTCAGTTGGCCGCTGCCTATGTGCGGCATCGTCCCTCCTCTGACAGGTCTGACCGAGGGGTTCCTCAGCGCTCACGTATTACTGCCACGGCTGCTGGGGGGAGGTGGGGGGTAGGAGCAGTACCAGCTCCATCAGCAGCAACCTAAGTCTGGAGTCACTGATGAGCAGCTTCCTTCACCCGCCTAGTGAGGAGGGCAGTCGCCAGCAGCAGCAGGACCTGGAGCAGACCCTGAACCAACAGGTGGTGGCCTACTTGGACAGCACTCTGCCACCCCAGTTAGAAGATCTGCTGGACTACTGGCAGCCAAACTGGATGTGTGGCCGCAACTTGCCGAGTTTGCAGTGGAGAAGCTGTCCTGCCCGACCAGTAGTGTGGCATCAGAGCGGGTGTTAAGTGTGGCAGGGGCCATCGTTACCCCAGGGAGAACCCGCATGTCCACGGGAAATGTGGAACGACTGTCCTTTGTGAAGATGAATCAGGTGTGGATCGGCCAGGATTTCCACCCACCAATGCCTTAGGCGTCAGATTACATCAGCCATGACGCCTCACCCAAACTTTGAGAAATGAGTCTGGGTTCAAACTACTTGCCAGAGCCACTATTCTGATGCCGCCATCCGCCTGATGCCACACATCTGGTGACAGTTTCTCCATCTGCCTACCACCATCTTTACCAGGGACTGGTATTGCCACCCACCTCCACACTCTGTCATTGTGCCACTCTATGACCTCATGCGGCTGCTGCTGTTGCTGGTGCCGTGACCTCCACTCTGTGTCATTGTGCCACTCTCTGACCTCATGCTGCTGCTGTTGTTGCTGCTGCGGTCACCTCCACACTCTGTCATTGTGCCACTCTCTGACCTCATGCTGTTGCTCCTGCCGTCACCTCCACTCTCTGTCATTGTGCCACTCACTGACATCATGCTGCTGCTGATGCTGCTGCCTTGACTTCCACACTCTGTCATTGTGCCACTCTCTGACCTCATGCTGTTGCTTCTGCTGTCACCTCCACACTCTGTCATTGTGCCACTCTGTGGCCTACTCCTGTTTTTGCCACCTCCAGAATTTGTCATTGTGTCACGGTCTGACCTCATGCTTCTGCTGTTGCTCCTGCCGTGACCTCCACACTGAGTCATTTTGCCACTCTGTGGCCTACTCCTGTTTTTGCCACCTCCAGAATGTCATTGTGCCACTCTCTGACGTCAGGCTGCTGCTGTGGCTGCTGCCGTGACCTACACACTCTGTAATTGTGCCACTGTCTGAGCTTATGCTGCTGTGGCTCCAGCCATGACCTAAACACTCTGTCATTGTGCCACTCTGTGGCCTACTCCTGTTTTTGCCACCTCCAGAATGTCATTGTGCCACTCTCTGACCTCATGCTGCTGCTGTGGCTGCTGCCGTAACCTACACACTGTGTCATTGTGCCACTCTGTGGCCTACTACTGTTTTTGCCACCTCCAGAATGTCATTGTGCCACTGTCTGACCTCATGCTGCTGCTGATGCTGCTGCCGTGACCTCCACACTGT
The DNA here is from genome assembly GCA_025379985.1 of Phyllomedusa bahiana. Lineage (NCBI taxonomy): Eukaryota > Metazoa > Chordata > Amphibia > Anura > Hylidae > Phyllomedusa > Phyllomedusa bahiana. Next base: position 14,136 of record JAODAL010054147.1, on the reverse strand, counting down.
GTCATTGGGCCACTCTGTGGCCTAATCCTGTTTTTGCCACCTCCAGAATGTTATTGTGCCACTCTCTGACCTCATGCTGCTGTGGCTGCCACCGTCACCTCCACACTCTGTCACTGATGTTGCCACCTGAGCCCTCAGCTTGTTTTTTTCCAGCTGTCGCTGCCATGACTTTATCAGGCTACATTCCCCATTCAGTTTTTGGGTCAGTTTTGCCCTCTTAAGTGCCCAGTGAATTTTATAGTGAAGCGATTCTAAGAGCGGTGGCAGTCATGTGCGTGTCATACTAAAACACAACATTGTATGAAGACCAAACCAAGCTCCCTCTGCATATTTAAGCATGGCACAATGTTCTACAGCACCCTACAGGCTCTGTGCAGCCTGGAAATAGCTGTTTTTTAACGAGATTCGTCCCGAAGTAATTAAGACCGAAACAAATTTTGTCAGAAAAGTCGGCAAATCGAATTTTTGAGAAATTCGCCCATCTCTAAATATAAGTACAAGATTGGTCTTTGAACAAAAATGGCCTGCGCCAAAGTGAAAAACACCTAATTAAATTGTAAAAACCGGAACGGCCGGGACCGCTGGCATACTATTTAATCCCTTCACCTCTACGTCTTACACACTGGCTCCTGCATCTATTAGGGCTACAGCCCTCTTTTTCATTTCCCAGTTCTTTCCTTTGGTAAGTCCTATCATTGAGGGTGCAATAGGGTGTAGTAGCATATGTATACACTGGTAATATTTTTGGATTTTTTATGTATTACTTATTGTGGGTCTTTTCATACCCAGTCATGGAATATAGTATAATATGCTCTATCAGAAGAATATATCGGATTCTCTATATAAAATGATTAACATTGATATATATGATTTATTGCCAGTTTTTTTTTTTTCGGTTATAGCATTATAATCTCCTATTATTAATGCACATGTATATACACTCACCGGCTACTTTATTAGGTACACCTGTCCAACTGCTCGTTAACACTTAATTTCTAATCAGCCAATCACATGGCGGCAACTCAGTGCATTTAGGCATGTAGACATGGTCAATACAATCTCCTGCAGTTTAAACCGAGCATCAGTATGGGGAAGAAAGGTGATTTGAGTGCCTTTGAACGTGGCATGGTTGTTGGTGCCAGAAGGGCTGGTCTGAGTATTTCAGAAACTGCTGATCTCCTGGGATTTTCACGCACAACCATCTCTAGGGTTTACAGAGAATGGTCCGAAAAAGAAAAAACATCCAGTGAGCGGCAGTCCTGTGGGCGGAAATGCCTTGTTGATGCCAGAGGTCAAAGGAGAATGGGCAGACTGGTTCGAGCTGATAGAAAGGCAACAGTGACTCAAATAGCCACCCGTTACAACCAAGGTAGGCAGAAGAGCATCTCTGAACGCACAGTACGGCGAACTTTGAGGCAGATGGCCTACAGCAGCAGAAGACCACACCGGGTGCACTCCTTTCAGCTAAAAAAAGGAAACTGAGGCTCCAATTTGCCCAAGCTCATCGAAATTGGACAGTAGAAGATTGGAAAAATGTTGCTTGGTCTGATGAGTCTCGATTTCTGCTGCGACATTCAGATGGTAGGGTCAGAATTTGGCGTCAACAACATGAAAGCATGGATCCATCCTGCCTTGTATCAACGGTTCATGCTGGTGGTGGTGGTGTCATGGTGTGGGGAATATTTTTCTTGGCACTCTTTGGGCCCCTTGGTACCAATTGAGCATCGTTGCAATGTCACAGCCTACCTGAGTATTGTTGCTGACCATGTCCATCCCTTTATGACCACAATGTACCCAACATCTGATGGCTACTTTCAGCAGGATAATGCGCCATGTCATAAAGCTGAAATCATCTCAGACTGGTTTCTTGAACATGACAATGAGTTCACTGTACTCAAATGGCCTCCACAGTCACCAGATCTCAATCCAGGGGGTCCAACCCGTTACTAGCATGGTGTACCTAATAAAGTGGCCAGTGAGTGTATTTTGTAGATTTTGTGTGTTTGTACATATTTTGTATATATTTTGTGGTACATTTATTACTAAGACGACTGTCCAACTTTTGTATATTATAATAATATTTCTGTATATTTATTTCAGTGACTTTTTGATAAAGGTCGGATGACCGAAACGTCTTTCACAGTCACTTACAACTGTTTTCACTGGAGCCTGTAGTGAATTTCTTTAATAAAAATACCCTTCTGTGTGTTTGCAACAATATACGTGTAGTGTGCAGTCAATTTATGGAATTTCTGAAGTTCATTTGGGGGTGCACATCTGCATTTCTAACTCATATTTGGGCTTTCAAGCCACTGTCATATAGTGCCAAATTTTAATCCTGTGGAGCCAGCATCCACCACAGCCTCAGTTCAGGGTGTCAGTTTCTTTGATGGTGCAAGTCTGCATTTCTAACTCATATTTGTCCTTTCTAGCCACGCTGACATAGCACACAATTTTATTTCCGCCTTGCTATCCTCCGCAGTCTGAGTCCAGGGTGTCACTTCCTTGTGGGGTACTGTTCTGTATTTATTACTTATATTGGTCCACTCAAGCTTTGGTGAAATAGCACCCTATTTTTTTATGCGTTGCCTGCCACCATTGTCATTGGAGGGGGGTTGACCTTTGTTGTGGAGTGAACTGCATCATAGACAGCTATGTTTATCTCTCATAAGGAATCACTGTTCTATAGAGGGTATTCTATTTGTACTCCTGTTTCTCAGTTGTGGGAAAATACAACATTTATTTCATATTCTTTATAAAAAATTATATTTCTATTCGTGATTGTCAGTTGTCTGAAAAGGCCGCAGTTGTTACATAATATGTCAAAAATTATCCTATTTGTACTCCTGGTTCTCAGTTGGGGAAAATACCACTTTTATTCATTGTTCTTTATTAAAAATTTCTATTTCTATCCGTGATTGTCAGTTGTCTGTAAAGACCGCAATTCTTAGATAATTTGTAGAAAAGTATCTTATTTGTGCTCCTGTTTCTCAGTTGGGGGAAAATACCACATTTATTCTATATTTAGTAGAAACAATTTTTATTTCTATCCGTGATTGTCAGTTGTCCAGAGAGACTGCCAGTTGTTAGATAATTAGTAAAAAAAAATGTTTTTTTTACACCTGGCTGTCATTGTTTGGAAAAGACCACATTTATTCCATATTACGTATAAAAAATTTCTATTTCTACAACTGGTTGTCAGTTGTCATAAATGACCACAGTTCTTGGAAAATCTGTAGGAAATAGTCACTTGCTAGTCCTACTCGGCAGTTGTGAACCTCAGAGAGTGAAGGAAGCAAACTGTTGATTTGGTGTTACGGTTCCATCACAAGACCGCAGTTCACAGCTATTCGATAGAAACAATTCTGTTTCTAATCCTATTTGGAAGTTGGAAATTAGAGGGATTTCAGAACACCTGTGATTTGCTGTCTTTGCAGTACACTTTTTCAATAAGAGAGAAGATCTCTACTTAGGGAGCAAATTGAGGATTTGTTACATCCAAAAGAGGGTGCTAGAGCTTCTCAGCTCCTTTCCCATAATGCCTTGTGATATGTAGATGCTTTGTGGAGTGCAAAAAGGCAATTTCGAATCTCCACACACCTAAATAGGTGCTCTCCCTAAGGAGAGATCTTCCTTTTCCTAGTTAAAGTATCAAATGATCTCATGATGGCTTAATATCTAGGCAACTACCCTGCTGTACATCTCCTCCATCATCTCTGTCTACCATCGTACCCAGTTGCTCTGCTCTGTGATGATCTTAAATTTAAGCTATCCCCAATGGGAATATTTTTGATGACATGTGAAGGATGGCAACTACTAACATGGGAAGTGGTATTCCATTGGTTTATGGTTTATTGAAGTTTGTACACCCTCTGATGAACCTCTGAGCAAAACATCGAAATAAGGTCTAGAATGTTTATCCAAGTGCATAGTAACCGTAAACTGAAATCATTATCTTTGAGAAAAAATAAAATATGAAGTGACTGAACATATGAGGACAAAATCAATATCAGGTCATGTATAAACCTCCCAAACCGAGAAATATCAAAGCAGTAAGGATTAATAGTACAGTAGGAAACAAAAACAATTTCTCAAACCAAGCAACATATAATTTGTCCAGAGATGACGAGAAACAGGAACCCAATGGACAGACACTGATCGGAAGAAAAAAACAGTTATAAAAAGGAGAAAAAATTATTAGGGATGAGCGATTATAATTGACAAAGTTGAAATCGGCACGGTTTTTAGGCTGATCGGAAATTTCCGATCAGGAAATATTTTAGATGACAATCTGCAGATAATCTATTACTATTGCGCCATTTTCGGCGCTTCCTGACATTTTGGCGGCCAGCAAATCAGCTTAGAGCATAGAGCAGGGTGAGCTGGGTGTGCGACGTCATGACTGTGATGTGTATGGTTGTCATTGGCTGGAAAAATCACATGACCCCGTTTTGCGTAGAACTGCGTTTCCTGTTCAGCATCAGTCTTTCAGTGTCTAACAATAGAGCAAGACGTGTGCTGCGTGTCTCTCAATACAGCTCAGCTCAGAGACACAGTTCTTCTCTTTATTCATACAGACAACTATGCTTTCAGCTGTGAACATTAAAATATAGGTAGATTATAGAATTTCAGTATTGATTTAGTTAGACAGAGACTTTTAAAGAAGCATCTAGTGCTGTCCAGCCGCACAGGGGGTGGGGGGGGGGAGGTAGGGGGGAGGGGCTCCGGATGGAAAGACAGACAGACCTTGTAAAGGAGGGTGTATATTGTGCAGCCCAGACTCTGCTTTGAACCTCCATTGAAATAGCATTTTTTTACCACTTCTTGACCAGCACACCTCGCACCTGAGGTGAAATTGTACCTATTATTTTGTGTGTCCCAGTTTTTTCAAATAGCCACCTTGTACTTAAATTTGGATACAGATATTTTCTAGTAACTGTTGATGTATTTCATTGGTGCAAAATCCACCTTTTTCTATCCGTATAAATTTTAAATAGCTGTATTGCACTTTGGTGTGCCCCAGTTTTGCACAAAGAGCCACCTTATACTTAAATTTGGATACAGAAATTTTGAAGTAACTGTTGGTGTATTTCATTGGTGCAAAAACCACCTTTTCTTATCCGTATAACTTTTAAATAGCTGTATTGCACTTTGGTGTGCCCCAGTTTTGTACAAAGAGCCACCTTGTACTTAAATTTGGATACAGAAATTTTCTAGTAACTGTTGGTGTATTTCATTGGTGCAAAAACTACCGTTTGTTATCCGTATAACTTTTCAAAAGCGGGATTGCACGGCCCCAGTTATGTTCAAATAGCCATGTTGTACGCCAATTTTGATTAAAAAAAATTCTAGTAACTGTTCTCATTTGTCATTGCTGCAAAAAACGCAATTTCTCATTCCTTTAACTCTCAAATAGTTTTATTTCGCTCGGTGAATCTCAGTTTGGCGCAGATAGCGCACGTGTATGATAGTTTGTTGAAAACTATCAATTCCTTGTCCTAATGGGCAGTTGTACATCCCTGGGAGTGAAGGAAGGCCACGGTTGATGTTGTCTTACTGTTCTTCCACCAGACCGCATGTCACAGGTATTCAATAGAAACAGTTCTGTTTCTAATCCTGGTTGACTGTTGGAAATTAGAGGGATTTAAGAATAGCTGTGATTTGCCGTCTTTCAACAAGAGACTGTCAAAAACTCTTCCATACCTTTTTAATTTTTTTATCTTTCTGAACATGTAGCCAAATGCAGGTGGTAAGCGAGCAAAGTGGGGTGTAGGACATGGAGGTAGAGGTACAAGAGAAGGTGCTCCTTCCAGTGCTGGTGACAACACGCAAGCCAGCGGATCGCCCGTTGCAGGACCGTCAGGCCTGTCATCGCTGGGTCGGTGCCCTGTGAATCTCAGTAACGAACAGCGTCACCAATCTGTTCTTCAGTGGTTAATGCAACCTGCATCCAGCAGTCTTACCTCCTCGTCCTCCCAGTCATGGCCACAAATGTCGTCATCATCATCGTCAGCATCCGTCCAACATGAAGCAAAGGCAGCCCAAATGTCAACTCGTGTACCCACCAATGTGGATAATACATTTTCTGAAGACCTCTTTGATGACAAAATGGGGTTGGGGTCAGGAGGTATTTCAAAAGATCAAGAGGCCAAAGAGGAAGATTTTATCTGCTCTGATGCCCAATCACTGATGCCATCAGAGGAGACGGAAGCCGGTCAATCAGCAAAAATCCCGGGCGGTCGGCAACGCCCTGCAGTGCCTGTTGCTTGTAGCCCAATTCTCCAGGATGTAGAATGTCAGGACGAGGAAGTCACCTGTGTTGATGATGATGATGATGATGATGACGACATTGGGGATCCAACGTGTTCTTTTCAGCAGAATTTGCTTGCGAGCGCTTTATCACTGGACGAGGAGGAAGACGATGGGGTAGTGTCAGTACGGGTCCTGCCACAAAAAGGGAGAGGGCAGTCGCACAAGTCTGCTGAGATTATTCCGCCAGCCACAATCAGCGGAAACACCGCTCCTCACTTATCACCGTCGAAAAGGTCCAAGACCTCCCAAGCCTGGGCCTTTTCCGAGCAAGGCTATGATTCAGCCAGCAATGTCATATGCCGCCTTTGCTGTAAATGCATCAGTAGAGGGAAGAATCTTAGGTGTTTAACCACCACCAACATGTCTATTCACATGCAGCGAATGCAAGAGTTGAAATGGAGGGAACACTTGGCCAAATATGGCCATGCTGATCCCGGGCTTCCAACCACTGTCACACCCTCTGTCTCCGCCTCCTCCTCCTCCGCCACCACCAAGCGTTCCTCAGCTGTCCATGTCTCTCATGCGTCATGAGCAAGGATCAGCCTACGCTTCACCCTCCACCGTCGCCCGAGTACCACCAGCACCACCAGAGACCCATCCTACCCCTTCTCCTTCCACCAGTTTGACCAGCACGCCGTACAGCGGCCACTCTAGCAGCCAGCCTTCCGTCGACCAGGTTTGGGAGCAGAAGAACCACTTTAACTCAAACCATCCCAAAGCCAAAAGCCTGAATGTCGGCATTGCCAGGCTTTTGGCCTTGGAAATGTTGCCTTTCCGTCTGGTGGACACAGATGGGTTCCGACACGTCATGGCCCTTGCCTGCCCCCAATACCAGATGCCGAGCAGGCATTTCCTTTCCAGCCACGTGTCATCTAAAATTTCAAGCGCGTTGTCTGCATATTTGTCTGGCAAAGTCCATCTGAACACCGATACATGGACTAGTAAGCACGGCCAAGGCTGCTATATCTCTGTGACAGCTCACTGGGTGAGCTGGGTGGATGTCTCTTGTGGTAACGGTGGCTCTCAGGCTCGGCGCACGCTGTTCAAAACCGCAGGGATGGTGCAGGGTTCTTACCCCCAAGGTCCTCTGGTAGCATAACGTGCCAAGAGAAAACAGGGCGTGTTGACATTAATCAATGTCAATGTCCAGTTCAACTAAAATGGTGGTTCTTAGACTTCTTTTTCCGCCACTTTTTAATCTGTGGGTCAGACAGGTTTAAGGGTTATGCTGCGGTCTAGGACAGGCATAGTCAATGTCCAGTTCAACTAAAATGGTGGTTAAAAGACTCCTTTTTCCGACACATTTTAATCTGTGGGTCAGACAGGTTTAATGGGCATACTGCGGTCCAGGACAGGTATAGTCAATGTCCAGTTCAACAAAAATGGTGGTTGAAAGACTCCTTTTTCCGGCACTTTCTTAATCTGTTGGTCATGCAGGTTTTGGGCTCATGCTGTGGCCCAGAACAGGTATAGTCAATGTCCAGTTCAACTAAAATGGTGGTTACAAGACAACTTTTACTGGCACTTTTTAATCTGTGGGTCAGACAGGTTTAAGGATCATGCTGCGGTCCAGGACAGGCATAGTCAATGTCCAGTTCAAGTAAAATGGTGGTTCAAATAATACTGCCTTCTGGCACTTTTTAATTTGTGGGTCATGCAGGTTTAAGGGTCATGCTGTGGTACAAGACAGGGATAGTGAATAGTGTGTGACTTTTTTTCTGTGACTCTTGTTGCCTAATTGTCTTGCCTAAGATGTAGCACATATCCAGTTCCCTGTTGTGGATGTTAATTCCAGGTTCTCCAGCCCTGTTTGGGTGTAAGAATGAAGGTGTTGTTCCTCTCCCATAGACTTTAATGGTCATCGGCGATTATCTGCTATCGACTATCGGATATCGTCATGATAATTGCCGATATCGACTATCAAATCGATAACGATAGTTGACACAATCGCTCATCACTAAAAATGATGGGTAAGAAGAAAGTTAGTTATTGTGAGTTCATATTGTGAGTTCCGCTGAATACATGCAATATTTATTGAGATGATATTTAATATCATGTGGTGTGCATAAGTACAGCGAAACAACATCACATGTAACCCACGTCATATTTTAAACATATTTTAGAACATCTTTATGACATTAACCGCACCAACAATAAACACTTCTTATCTGGAGCTTCTAAACACTTCCTTGAATGTCATGGTGACTGTATTTTATCTTTACAGGTCATTGCTATCAAAAGGGTTAATAAACAGCTAAGGGGAGATTGGACTTGAAAGTTCATTATTTGTGAGCTCTTTTGGAAACTACCGACTCGATTTCCTTTTGTCTTAAATCATGAGACAGAAATTTTATATTTATACTATTTATACTGTTTTCATTTTTTTTCAAAAACATTTTTCTGATTTTTCTTTGCTCCACTTGTTTTATTGTTCTTAATAGTTGGATACTTTTTTACACTGATCATTGGACACTTATGTACCTACGTAATTACTTACATCTTGATGCTATGCTCAGAGCATATTCCCATATGCATGTAGTCTTGTATGGTGCATTTTCTATTTTGGTCTGTCCTTGGTCGGTTTTCTACATTTATTATTTTATTTATTTATATCTCTTTCTTTCTATAGGACATTAGTACATGTGCGTTTATACACTTTATATCCCTTTGTGTTAGGGTTAATTTTGTCCAATCTCCTCCTATGGTTTGTGTCTTTGTCATCGCACCCCACTCCTTTATGTGCTTTCAGCATTCTATATAAAGCTTTATTCAGTATTCAGACATATCAGCTGTGAGAACGTTCAATATAGATAGGAGTTGTTTTTTCCTATGTACAATTACCAATGTGGAGCCGTGTGCACGCCACAATAGGTGCATGTATTAGGGTGAGCTGGATACGTACTTTTTTATTTTTGATTTTACACTATTATTAGTGATAGATAAACTCTGACTCTGGCTGCAGGAGATAAATATGAAAATCAATATGCAATAATTCCAAGAAGTGTTAAAAATAAATTATAATTTTTTTTTCATTGTCGTTCAAAAATTAAATTGGACTTTGTGTTCAATTCTGGTCTCAGTAGAATAATGTAACATTTGGGAATGAAGATACAGCCCAGAAGTCCAGCACTGGAAGAAGATAAGGCAAAAACTTCTACAACCACCATGTATTTCCCTTTGGTGCTGAGATAAGCTGGGATGAAGGAGATCCACACACTGCAGAAGACCAGCATGCTGAAGGTAATGTACTGTGCCTCATTGAAGGTGTCTGGAAGTTTCCTGGCCAAAAATGCCACAATAAAGCTCAATACAGCCAGAAATCCCATGTAGCCAAGAGCAATATATAGAGCAATGATAGTTCCTTCATTACATTGTAAGATTATCTTCCCCAACTCTATCTCAGTGTTATAATCTGGGAATGGTGGAGAAAGAGACACCCAGAAGATACAGATCACAACCTCTCCTATTGTGCCAGTAATGAGTAATGATGTGGACAGATGTCTCCACAACCACTGCCTCAGTGTCCTGCCTGGTTGGATGGTGTGAAAGGCCAACACTACAGTGACTGTTTTAGCTAAAATGGAGGAAACTGCAACACTAAATATAATCCCAGTAGCTATTTGTCGGATAAGACATGACATCCTTGTGGGACGCCCAATGAATAACAGAGGACATAAAAATGAGAAGAGTAGAGAGAGGAGCAGGATGTAGCTCAGGGTCTGGTTATTGGCTTTCACAATTGACGTGTTCTTATGTTTTACAAATATCCCCAACACAATGAGAGTCACAAAACAGAAGAAGAGATTGATAATGATGAGAGAGAATCCCAATGTATCTTCATATGACAGGAAGTCAAGTGCTCGTGGGACACAGGTGTCTCTTCTCTCATTAGACCAGTGATCTTCAGGACACGCCAAACATCTTTCCATATCTGCAGAAAAAATAACAGATCTCACTGTTTTATTCATTACTTGCAAAATAAAAGTTAGAAAAGATAATGTAATATACTGTAAAAGGATTTTTGGGGACTAGTTTTCATTTGTGTTTCTTTAGATTGTTCTGTTTGCATATTACATCTTACATATCGTATACTTCATGTTTACTATAAATCAGCATAAAGTGTTAATGGAGACAAGTGAAATAGAAATTTCAATGGGTTTAATTCAATTACATAAGCCTGGTAGAGATGGCTCAAATAATACAAATGTTCTAATATAGAAATAGAAGGGAAGGATGGGAAGAAGTAGGCTAGATAGCTGCAGGGCCATCGGATTCCTGAACATGGCTGAGTGTGGAAAAAGGAAAAAATATACATCAAAGACATCTTGGTCATAATCCATGGTTCCATATCTCAGTTATGAGATTAGGATCCAGGAACTTTGCCGCTTCACCATGTTTCAGATTTAGGAATACACCAAATGGATTACTGGTCAAATTATGAATCATTCATATTCATATTTGGTATGCCTTGGTTGGCAAATTTGTGCGCATAAATTTGGCATCAATTATTTTTGGCTGGAAGACTCTTACAAGGAGTAATGACACAAGCTGGAATTATGGTCTCTTAGGTTGTCTTCTGCAGGTAACTAGCCATCCCAACAGTGACCTAAGCAGGAGGAGAGGCTTAGGGGGAGAGTAAGAATGAATTGTGGAGCATTCCCTGTCACGATCTGCAAATTCCTCTGTGTCCTGCCTGCATGCAACTGTGTGTTTGATCCTGGCGGTTGAAAATTGCTAATTCTGTTCAGTGCTGCAACAGTTAACACCTCCAACTGGGCTGGGCCAGATGTAGCACTTCCTCATCTGCTGACTCCTATAAAAGACACCTCCTACCAACAGTCTGGGCATGAGTATTGATGTTGCAGGGCCAAGGCCCACTTTCCTGCCTCGAGCCGCTTGCATCCTGTCCTAGCTGCGTTCCTGGGAAGTTCCTGCGTTTGTTCCTGTGTTCCTCAGCCAAGTCTCCTGGAAGGTTCCTGTGTGCCTCAGCCGTGTCTCTTGGAAGGTTCCTGTGTGCCTCAGCCGTGTCTCCTGGAAGGTTCCTGTGTGCCTCAGCCGTGACTCCTGGAAGGTCCCTGTGTTCCTGATCCGTGCCTCCTAGAAGGTCCCTGTGTTCCTGAGCCATGCCGCCTGGAGGGTCCCTGTGTTCCTGAGCCGTGCCGCCTGGAGGGTCCCTGTGTTCCTGAGCCGTGCCGCCTGGAGGGTCCCTGTGTTCCTGAGCCGTGCCGCCTGGAGGGTCCCTGTGTTCCTGAGCCGTGCCGCCTGGAGGGTCCCTGCGTTCCTGAGCCGTGCCGCTTGGAGGGTCCCTGCATTCCTGAGCCATGCCGCCTGGAGGGTCCCTGCGTTCCTGAGCCGTGCCGCCTTGAGGGGCCCTGTGTTCCTGAGCCGTGCCGCCTGGAGGGTCCCTGCGTTTCTGAGCCGTGCCGCCTGGAGGGTCCCTGCGTTCCTGAGCCATGCCGCCTGGAGGGTCCCTGCATTCCTGAGCCGTGCCGCCTGGAGGGGCCCTGTGTTCCTGAGCCGTGCCGCCTGGAGGGTCCCTGTGTTCCTGATCCATGCCGCCTGGAGGGTCCCTGTGTTCCTGAGCCGTGCCGCCTGGTGGTGACCTGTGTCCGCTGTTGTCTCTCCTGTCCCCCAGTGGTCCTGGCCTTTCCCGTCATCTACAGCCTCTGGATCGGTGACCCTAGGCCTTACTTCCCTGGCCTCGGTAGGTGGAGCCTGCCTCCGTGGTCCCAAGGATCCACCTTCCCATATTCGTTTCAAGTGTCTATCTTTGCTTCTTGTACCATGTTTACTCAAATAAAGCCTTGAAATGTTACAACGCCCATGTCATAAAAGAGGTAGTCCCTGCTATGTGTTTTCCCTTTTTCTGATATAGTTGCTGTGAGCAGTGGCATTTATTTCCTACCCTTTTCTTTTGTGTCCCTGTGCTCTTTTGTCCCCTTTTTTCTCTGACAATGACTAGATATGAATGAACATTTGCTATTTGTAAGAATTAGTGTTGCGCTAATGATTTGGGTAACTGTTAAACTGGACCAGCATATAAACAATTAAATTTGGGTTAACCCAAAATAAATTTTGGCAGAATTTACAAAAGCAAATGTCCCGCAAACTTAACTCTTATGCTTACCTTAACCCTAAATTCAATCTTTGTATTAAGATTATTATTAGGATTAAGAATGGTAGAAGATTTTCTTGGTGTTAGGATTGGGGTTTTAGTTAGAGTAGGATTGGGTTCAGGGTTGGTGTTTGAGTAAGAGCTTCATTTAGTTTATGGATTAAATTATTTTTAGGGTAAAAGTTGGAATTTTAGAGAGTTAGGGAATGGAATTACAGTTAGTGTTAGAGTGGAAATTAGTGTCAGTATTAGAGTTGGAATTTTATTTACAAGGTCAGGATTGGACTTATTTAAGTTTTTAGCTTTAATTGAAAAAAAGTCCAAAAAAGCAATAACATCACATATGTAAAAAACAGTTACAAAAAAACCCCACCTAACTTACAATATAGATAATCTTCTGCGTCCATGTGGAAAGGAGGAAACAAGGAACACAACTCCAGCTTATAGCTGACATTTCCTCTGGAAATCATATTTTAGACTGGCTGATGAGATTATAAAAGGGTAAGGAAAATTAATATCTATTTAGGTGTCACCTCTGGTTCACCCATAATAAATAGGTTGGGGGGAGTCAAGCGGTAGGCGGACACATCCTTACTATCCATCCTTTTTTATGCAGATAAACTCCATGTTGGAGATAACCTGTTATCCCCCAATGAAGAGATTTATGACCAGGCCAGACTTAATGAGCCTAAGTAAACTGATTTTATGACCTGGAGTTAATGACTGCTTGGGTAAACAGCCTGTAGATCTATGAAATGAATACACATACTTCACTGGTGAGTGGAAATATGTAAATCACTGAAATATAATATATTCAGAGTACACATTTCTATGACAGTTATACGTAGATCTTATTATAATATTATCTCTGCTCCTTAATGATCAGTTGCTATCAGAGGTAGTGATGAGCAAATGGTAAAAAGTTTGAATCAAATCTCGAATTCCGAACCCCGTTAATGTCAATGGGAGATGATAAGAGATGGGCTAATTGATTCTAATGAAGTGGAATTCTGGAAAACTTCGGTTCTGCACAAAGGCAAAGTTTATGGGAACGAATCATCTTTTTTTCTAAAATGGCCATGAGCACATGGCGTGACATGGGGCAGAGAACTCTGGGAGGAAGAAAGGAACACCCTTAATGACATGTGCAGACATGAAGCCAATCAGCAACCAGCGGGCTTCTGTGACGTCACAGCCCTATAAATATGAACACCATCTTAAATTCTCACATTTTTCACTGTGTCTCATGCAACAAGCATTTTCCTGCTGTAGCACTATATTGCACTCTGTGCAAAACAAACTCATTTTTTGAGCGACTGGGGTGAAACACCTTCACAAGTGTGTGTCATATACACACCTTTTTTTGAACCAGCATTATTATTTTGTTTTAGTTTGTGGGGTATTCTTTCTGAAGTCCAGGGTTGTGTTAATCAGCCCCATATACGCCTGAATTCCATCTGGTTCACTGTGTAGAGTATTTTATACCTAAGGGTTAATTTAGCCTCTTGTTTGTGGGGTAATTTGGAGTCAAATACAGGGTGTGTGTATTTTTTTGCCCCATATACGCCTAAATACTATCTGGATTTTCTGTAAGGTATTTTATACTCAAGGGTAGTGTCGAGCGATTACGTTGGCTATTGACATCGATCGATAGTCGATAGTCGGCCACCATCGATAAGGTTTTCAATAGTCGATAGTCGATATCTCCG
>JAODAL010054146.1:0-24813 GCA_025379985.1 Phyllomedusa bahiana | reverse complement strand
TGATTGGTTCATCTCTGCACATGTCATTTAGGCTACTCCTTTCTGCCTCCCAGACTTCTTTGCCCCATGTAACGCCATGTGCTTGCAGCCATTTTATCATTAAAAAAACACACTTCGTTCCCGCAAATCACCCCCAAACTTCGACTTCGTTCAGAATCGAAGTTTTCCTGAAACTCTAAACGAATTCCACTTCATTAGATTCGATTCGCCCATCTCTATTTATATACGCTATATAGAAAGACATGTCTATGTTTTTCTCACTATTCTCGCATGAAATCAGAATAAACTTTGCCTTTTTTAGGTCAATTAGGATCATCAAAATTATTTACACTGTAAATCCCAGATGCCAGAATAATGAAAGAGAGATTTTTAAGGCATTTTTATTACTTTCTGCAGTCAAAAGTTTACATACACTAGGATTACTATGCCTTTAACAAAATTGGGATAGTCCATATGAAGATGTAATGTCTTTGGAATCTTCTGATTCTGGTTTATTGGTAACATCTGAGTTAATTAGAGACACACCTGTGGATGTATATTTTTATGCACACCAGAAACACACTGCTTCTGTGTGTAACATCATGGGAAAGTCTAAAGAAATCAGCCAAGATATCAGAAAGAGAATTGTGGACTTGCATATGTTTGGATCATCCTAGGGTGCAACTTCCAAATACCTGAAGGTACCGCGTTCATCTGTACAAACAATTATACACAAGTAAAAACAATAAGGGAATGCCCAGCTATCATACCGCTCAGAAAGGAGATGGGTTCTGTGTTTCAGAGTTGAACATGCTTTGGTCCAACATGTGCATATAAACCCAAGAACAAAAGCAAAAAACCTTTGTGAAGATGCTAGTGGAAGCTGGTTGTGCCGTTATCCACAGTGAAACGAGTACTGTATCAACATGCATTAATAAACAAACAGTAGCCAGCTCACCACTCCCAAAGGACTGCACGGATCCACCCGGTCACGATGAGGAAATCCAAAAAACAAAGCTTGATCCAGAAGTTCCATTTGATGCAGGTAAAATGTCCTCTTTATTGAAATTACATTAAAAATTATGACAATAGTGGCATAAAAAGTTTTTGGCACTTTAGCTGACACTTTTCGGGGACAATAGAGTACTCCCCTTACTCATAGCACATAACACTGTATCAACATGGACTGAAAGGCCACTCTAACAGGAAGAAGCCATTACTTGAAAGGAAGCATATAAAAGCCAGATGAAGGTTTACAAATGCACATAGAAACAAAGACCTTCATTATTGGAGACATGTTCTGTAATCTGATGAAACTAAAATTAAACTGTTTGACCATTGTTACGTTTGGAGGAAAAATTGAGAAGCTTGGAAGCCTTAGAACACCATCCCAACTGTGAAGCACGGGTGTGGCAGCATCATGTTGTAGAGTTGTTTTGCTGCAGAAGGGACTGGTGCACTTCACGAAATAGATGGCATTATGAGGAAAGAAGATTATGTGGCCATACTGAAGCAACATCTCAAGATATCAGTCACAAAGTTGAGCGGAAATGGGTCTTCCAAATGGACAATGACCCGAAGCATACTGCCAAACTGGTTACAAAGTGGCTTAAAGATAACCAAATCAATATTTTGGAGTTTCCATTACAAAGCCCTGATCCAATCCTATTGAAAATGTATGGGCAAAGCTGAAAAGGCAGGTGTGAGCAAGGCGATCCACAAACATAGCTCAGCTACACCAGTTCTGTCAGGAGGAATGGGCCAATATTCCTACCAACTATTGTGAGAAGCTTGTGGAAGGATATCCAATATGTTTGACCGAAGTCATATAGTTTAAGGGCAATGTTACCAAATACTAATGAAATGTATGTAAACTTTTTACTTTGCAGAACATGATAAAAATGCCTTAAAAAAATTCTCTCTCTCATTATTATGGCATTTGGCAATTACAAATAATTCTGGTAATCCTAAACTTCTGGTTTCATGTATGTATATATATATATATATAGTTACATACTTAGTTTGTGTCCATCAAGTTCAACCAAGGGTGGGTAAAATGTGGTTGAAGGGAGGGAGACAAGGATGTTAAGGCCAGCCTTCCCACTGATTAATGCCCTGAAACCCACAAGGCAAGAACCAATCTGCTCCAGTGGAGACCATATCTCTGACCACAGAACCGTCACCGGCCAGAATCCAGAATATTATATAGCTATATACGCATTAATATTGTTTAGTTTCAGATAGTTATCTAAACTCTCTACTGTTCCTGCTGTGACCAGCTCCTCAGGGAGGCTATTCCACAGATTCACAGTTTTTACAGTGAAGAACGCCCTTCTACGCTGGAGATTGAATCCATTTTTCTCTAGGCGAAGGAAATTTTTCCCCATACTTTTTGTAGGGACCATTTATATATTTATACAAATTAATCATGGCTCCCCCCCAAAGCCATCTTTTCTCAAGACTGAATAAGTTCAATTCTACTAACCTCTCCTCATAACTAAGATGCTCCATTCAGCTTATATATATAATGAATATATAAATATAAAATAAATATATATATTATGCTCCAGTGCTACCCTTGTCTGCTGTTTCCCCAGTTTTATGTTTACTTGTTCTCAAATGTATAAGATGGTCACCACTGTCACATGACATTTTTTGACATCACCGCTCGAAAGTGGACACTAAGCAGAGATGTCAGGAAATAGCATGTGACAACTGTGGCCAATCAGAGGCTGCAGCAGTGATGGTCCGACTACCAGAAAATAAACATCATGCTTTTAGTCTGCAAAAGTACTAGGAAATACAAAACTATATATTTAGAACTGCCTTAATGGTAACAACTGGTAGAATAAAGTTAACATATTACTCTACACATTGAATGGCATGAAAATAAACAAATAGAGCTAGAATGTTCCACCCCATGTATAATTGATAAAATCTTAAAAAATCTATTATACATATGTTACCCACCATGGTTCCAACAAAAATTACACCAATTTTAGCAAACAAAGTTAACAAGAAAATAACATGAAAATGATGATCCTTGGAATAAAAATGTACTTAGTCATCAAGACTCATAATAGGCTGAAACTTAAGGGGGTTTTCTCGCTACAAAGATCCTAGTTCAAAACGAGGGGACCCAAAATCTCAGCATGTCCGTCCTTGGTTACCATAAGCAAAGTGCTATGGTTTTTGAGAACGGGCTGTTTGTTTTGTGCTTGGGAACGAAGTGGGAGCTCCGTCGGGTTATGCCCAGGTTCCACCCCTGGTCTTAATCAGGAACACGCGTCTGAGGGAGATGGATGAAACAGGTCATGAACGGGAACGGAGAGAGAGAAGTGGTAGCTGAGACGTATGCATGAGGGGTTGGTTTCTGACAGCAAGCAGTTGTACGTGAGACATATGCGTGTGGGGTTGGTCACTGACAGCAAGCAGTGGCATGTGAGACGTATGCATGAGGGGTTGGTCACTGACAGCAAGCAGTGGTAGGGGAGACGTATGTGTGCAAGGTTGGTCACTGACAGCAAGCAGTGGTAGGTGAGACGTATGCATGCAGAGTTGGTCACTGACAGCAATCAGTGGTAGGTGCGACGTATGTGTGCGGGGTTGGTCACTGACAGCAATCAGTGGTAGGTGAGACGTATGCATGCAGAGTTGGTCACTGACAGCAAGCAGTGGTAGGTGAGACATATGCGTGTGGGGTTGGTCACTGACAGCAAGCAGTGGCAGGTGAGACATATGCGTGCGGGGTTGGTCACTGACAGCAAGCAGTGGTAGGTGAGACATATGCGTGCGGGGTTTGTTCACTGACAGCAAGCAGTGGTAGGTGAGATGTATGTGTGCAGGGTTGGTCACTGACAGCAAGCAGTGGTAGGTGAGATGTATGTGTGCAGGGTTGGTCACTGACAGCAAGCAGTGGTAGGTGAGATGCATGCGTGCGGGGTTGGTCACTGACAGCAAGCAGTGGTAGGTGAGATGCATGCGTGCGGGGTTGGTCACTGACAGCGATCAGAGGTCCTGCAGCAGAGAGAGAGATCATGTGCAGTCCCATGTAAACACAAACAGATAAAGCATATAGTTTTGTTCTGCTGATCTGTAGAGGTCGGAGGTGTAATAATCTGCAGGATATATCACTGTGTGAGAGAGAGAGAGAGAAAATCATCAATTTTTCCCAGAGTCCTGATTGTCAAATGCCCATTTTAATTGCAAAGTATGTAAAGAGCGAGAAATGTAGATATACACTATGGATTTACACTTAGCTTTCTCTTCCAACGACAGTTGAGAACCTCTAACTTCCCCCCACTCACACAGAATAAATCCTCACGTGCACACTTTGGGGTGCGTCTGCAGAGAAAGAAGAAACACACCCCTCCATTTCAGAAGCTCTGCTTAGCAACCAGTATAAACGGCTGCCAAATGATGAAACAAGAATAACCTTTTAAAGAAGTTTTCTCACCATGCATTTTTACAGAGCTACAGCCAGCTTTAGGATCACACTTCCTGGTCAAGCTGGGGGTGGATCTATGGCAGTGATTGGCATATAGGCTCTGCTGTTCCTAGCTGTTCCTGGTAGGGACATAACAGCAGGAGATTTATAAATTGTAGTATAAAAGGCTACAGAGCTCTAAAGAGTGAAAGCTTTTCATTTAGTTAGGTAAAAAAAAAACTCCATTGCTAGAGATAAGACTCTGCAGTGATTGACTCAGCATAGTCGAGTGACTGAAAGCAGCTTAGAACAATCAGAGATAAGAGAGAGCAGGTATAGGTGGAGAAACTGGTCAGTAGCCAGAGAAACTTGTGCGCTGTAAGAAGAGATAAAATCTTCTTTATCTCATGTCCAAAGCAAAATCATAACAATGTATTTGGTAATTTTCTTCCTTTACCTTTTATTCATGTTAAAAGCTTGTCATAGTGGTCAGAAACTCCTTTTAAAATAGGTTTCCTGGAATTTAGGAGATTAGTGTACTCAGATTGGTATGGGCGCCAGAAGGTGGAACCCAACCAATCAGCTGATTGATGGGTTTTCAGCACTGTTTATCACCACATCAGTGCCATAGTGGCTATTGCTAGTATTCCAGTTCAGTACTATGCACTTTACAGTAAGCAGCAGAAACCTGCAGTACCAGGCACATACAAAATGTGTGGAGCTGTGCCTGGTAAGCAATAAAATGGACAGGTCAGTCATCTGTGTGTGCTAGCTCCTCAGCAGTCAGTTGAGTGGTAGGAGCTGGATCTTCACCAATCTAATATTTTGGAACTATCCTGAGTTCCAAAATAAGTCATTAACATCAATGTCATGGAAAATTACACAAAAAATACTGGACAGCCTGAAAAAAAGCAAAAAGACTACATCACAACAGACAAAAGGTTATTTAAAAGACATGACTAGATTTTAGATTGCTGACTACGGAGCCAAATCCATTTATCTAGTATAAATATAGTCATATACTTCATTCTCTGCGTGTTTTTGAAGACCATAGTTTCACTGAGAATTTTTTACATCAGAAAGGCTTTTAATATATTAAAAGTTGAAGTGCAAGTTTAGTTAAAAACTAAAAGTTTATATTTCTTTTCAAACAATGTCACAAAATGTTTATTTTAAAAGTAAATGTATTAAATTGAATTATATTAAGTGAAAGCATACGCTGCTTATCTACTTCTACATAGTTCTAACGTTTGCAGTAGTGCCGCATTTGCATCTTGATTTACTTACTGCACCATATAGATTTTATAGGTTCCTTATTCTCTCAATACCAAGTATGTTTTGATATTGAACTTTGGCTGCGCACAAAAGGATTGTATAAGATCCAGAAGCTGGAATCATGCTCTGCAGCAAAGGCTTACTTTCCGTACAATATTGGAATACATATCTGTGAGACATGTTATCCTCTTTAAACACTTTTAGTAATGTAAACATTCCAAAAATGCCTGTAAGCTTTATTGTAGGGCCAGAGGAAATGGCTCAAACATTCCACTAACTCTGGTCATGGTAGGGTCTATCTTTAAAAATAGATATTCTTTAAATTAACCCTGAATGAATAGCAGCAAGGTTAATCCTTTATTTATTCTAATGCTATATGATTTCTAAATCATTATAATACATTAGGGGGGAGCAATGTTTTGAATAGATCAGAGAGGAAGAGGTTTACACTCACCGGCCACTTTATTAGGTACACCTGTCCAACTGCTCGTTAACACTTAATTTCTAATCAGCCAATCACATGGCGGCAACTCAGTGCATTTAGGCATGTAGACATGGTCAAGACAATCTCTTGCAGTTCAAACGAGCATCAGTATGGGGAAGAAAGGGGATTTGAGTGCCTTTGAACGTGGCATGGTTGTTGGTGCCAGAAGGGCTGGTCTGAGTATTTCAGAAACTGCTGATCTCCTGGGATTTTCACGCACAACCATCTCTAGGGTTTACAGAGAATGGTCCGAAAAAGAAAAAACATCCAGTGAGCGGCAGTCCTGTGGGCGGAAATGCCTTGTTGATGCCAGAGGTCAAAGGAGAATGGGCAGACTGGTTCGAGCTGATAGAAAGGCAACAGTGACTCAAATAGCCACCCGTTACAACCAAGGTAGGCAGAAGAGCATCTCTGAACGCACAGTACGGCGAACTTTGAGGCAGATGGGCTACAGCAGCAGTAGACCACACCGGGTGCCACTCCTTTCAGCTAAGAACAGGAAACTGAGGCTCCAATTTGCCCAAGCTCATCGAAATTGGACAGTAGAAGATTGGAAAAACGTTGCCTGGTCTGATGAGTCTCGATTTCTGCTGCGACATTCGGATGGTAGGGTCAGAATTTGGCGTCAACAACATGAAAGCATGGATCCATCCTGCCTTGTATCAACGGTTCAGCTGGTGGTGGTGGTGTCATGTGGTGTGGGAATATTTTCTTGGCACTCTTTGGGCCCCTTGGTACCAATTGAGCATCGTTGCAACACCTTGTTGAATCTATGCCACGAAGAATTGAGGCAGCTCTGAAGGCAAAAGGGGTCCAACCCATTACTAGCATGGTGTACCTAATAAAGTGGCTGGTGAGTGTATTCTTCTCATGGATTGCATGTAGGAAATTTCTAGGACACAATTAGTGGCCAGGTAGTCAGTGTGCCTAAAATGTATTGTTGGCACCCTTTCTGAGTTTTTTCTATAGAAGTTAAGGCAGTGCTCTACCTTAGGCACTTTTCGTGCTCACTCCAAAGACTGTATATGTCACTGTTTGTGTTGACATTAAGCAGCCCAACACAGTCGGGTGAGTCTTAGATGGTAAAGGTATGTGTAAGCAGGTACAGATGAAGATGTAAGTATAGGCTTTAGAGAGGAGCAGTGATCGACCAAGTTGCTGGGACATGTAAACCCCCAGGATTCTTATGTGCAGCCTGAACAATATTCTCTTTCCTCTTCTGACACTGTATCTACAGCTTTGGCCTGTAACCCCCCTACCAGATTGTTTTGCACAGGCTGGACAACACAGTCCTGGGAGTGGTACAGGCCACAGGCATACACTCCGGGGGTAAGATTATGATTTTTCAGCTCCAAAAAAAAGCTTAATACAGTAACTATTGCATTTTTGGCAGTCTTTTGTTTTTTTACAGGTTTCTCTTTCGAACTATGTGAGACCTGTTGGACCATGTTGGACCCATTGGACTATGTTAGGATCTATTTCCTTGATAAAATGGTCAAAGAAGCATGTTGTCAGGGAAGGTTTTATAAACAAAGTATTTGTTTGGGTTTTTTACCACTGTTACAGCATTAGTAATGGAGGTGTCTGACAGAAACTTCTCCATTACTATCGCTGGTGCTTGATGTCAGCCAGTGGTAAATTTTGAAACTAAAAGGCTGACACCAAGACCCTTTCACTATTAAACCAGTACTTTATACACCAGGAGTACTGGAAAGAATAAGTGAATTTAACTTAATTTTGTTTTTACGAAAAATAAAAAAACTGCTCCTTGTTTTTTTCTCTTACTCTATACTTTATTAGAGATTCAAAATAAAAAAAATAGCTACTCCACAAGCTGGCACCCTTTCACTTCTATTTTTTTTAAATGTGGAAGTATTTTATTTTATTTATTATTGCTGTTGTTGAATAGTAATCTATGTTTTGTAAAATTACCTTTTATTTAATGTACTGTCCAGCTGGTCTGTGTTTAGAAATGTATTGCTAGCACCTAACTTTATTTTATTGAGATGTTTTACAATAGTGTTGAAAAAATTTTGTGTTGCTGTACTGCTAAAGAAGTCAACCTGCTTCATGAAATGGTCTAGCACACTGCTTAGCCAAAACAAAGTATATCCAGATTTATACTAGTGCATCTCAAAAAATTTGAATATCACTGAAAAGATAATTGATATCAATAATTTAAACCTTGTAATTCATACTGTAATGAGTCTATCCAATATATGGATTTTCTCTATTTGACTTAAAGGGAACCTGTCACATAGTTTTTGCCCCCCTGGCTGAAGACAGAACAAGGTAGTGTCAGACATGCTCTTTCCAGTGCTGTGTCCCTTATTCTGTAAGATGCTGTAGTTTTCGTGTATTTAATGCTCAAATATGCAGTTTTCAGCCAGAAGAGTCATTCGAAGAGTCCTACAGAGAGTCCGTTTTTTTCAAACCCCACCCACCTGAGGCTAGCCCCCCCCCCACCTCAACTGACAAACCTATTACTTTGAATAGGTAGAAACATGTGAATAACTGTCAGTGGGTGGGCTAGCCTTTGGTGGTTGGAGTTAACACCTACTCATGAATAAGATTTGAGGGGTAAATGCTCTAAAACTGCGGCATCTTACAGAATAAGGGGCACAGCGCTGGAAACAGCAGGTCTGACACTAGCTTGTGCCGCCCTCAGCAAGGGCGGCACAACCTATGTGACAGGTTCCCTTTAAGTCAAATAGCGAAAACCCATATATTGGATAGACTCATTACAGTATGAATTACAAGGTTTAATATAGTACATTTGAGAGCCCTATAACAAATAAAGAGATAGTCCTGGAGAACCCCTTTAATTTTCAAGTATATTTTAATTTTTTGAGATGCACTAGTAATATTTATACAAAAATTTAATCAACATACTGTATCGCATTGAACATTATTAGTTACAGAAGCAGCCCCATTCAGCATCTGTGCTTTACGCTGTTATCAAGCTGAAGGGAAATATCTGTCTGTGCTCAGATCAGCAACTATCTTGTTTTTCTTTTTTTTGTCCATAATCCTTCTGCCATTACACCGTGATTCAGATTGTTCAACCTTTTTTATCACATAATAAGGTTAGTAAAAAGGAACACAGACGGATCTATGACTACAGGATCAGGCTGCACACATTGTTTATAGTCTGTGAAAGACCCTAAGGTCTACATGGGAGCTGCATATACACAACAGAAGGATATATTAATATATTAATATTTAATTTAAAAAGTTGCTTCATTAAAAAAAAAACTAGATGCATGAATAGCAAGTCTGCAAAAGTATATAAAAAATTATTCCATAAACTCTGCAGGTGGTTCCAACAAAAGTGTTTCTGAATTGCAAAGACTTCACAACAATAATGTCTTTTCAAACATTACACAACATGACAATGTGTTAGATATTAGGAGTGATATACTATAGTTAGTGTCAGACTGGGGAGCCTAGGGCCCACCAATGGAGCTGATTCTTGGGGCCCACTGTATTGCTACTGTATATAACTTCTCATACTGCACATGACTCACTTTGTCTCTCTTTTTCTGCAAAGCAGCCCATGCTCTTGTGCTCCCCTGTGGACCAGTCCAAGCCTGACTACAGCAAATTAACCAATGCATTTTTTTTTTTTTTGCTAATGTTTTCGAATAATCACTATATCTGGGTGCTTCTATGTCACTGGGAATTGAGCGGATTTCTCCGCTCATGCACATACATTCTGCTGCTTTCAAATAAATGTAAGGTCTATACTTATTGTTACTAATTAAGACCAGAAGCTGATATATAGAAGTTATGTATATATATATATATATATATATATATATATATATACACATATATATATATATATATACACATATATATATATATACACACACAGGCAGACCTCGACTTACGCTTTTTCGACTTACATCTGTCCCCTTGTTACAATCGGAGACTTATGGGGCATGCTGACACTTGTAGTTCCATGTTCCACAGCAGATAGTAGCTGTGGAATAAGTTCCAGCATGCCACAGCAGCACATGAGATGAAAATAAGGTGAAAATCTAATTAACAAAGGCACAGACAGCTAAGCAAATATAAAAACCCTTCCCTGCACTACCCAGAACTTTAAGGAAACCTTTTGTGCTGGAGTTACACTTAATAAACATACCTGCTCTGACCTACATACAAATTCAACTTAAGAGCAAACCTGCAGTCCCTATCCCGTATGTAACCTGGGGACTGCCTGTGTGTATATATATATATATATATATATATATATACATATATAGAAAAATTGCAGCACTCCCATTGTAGTGAAAAAATGTCCAAAGAGCAACATTTCGGCTCCTAAGAGCCTTTCTCAAGCCTTAGGAGCCAAAACGTTGCTCTTTGGACATGTTGGAATAAAATTACTTTCTTCATTTTTTCACTACAATGGGAGTGCTGCGATTTTCCTGATATATACATTGTGGACTCGTGACGTGAGTTAAGGAGAACCTGTCACATAGATTATGCACCCCTGGCTGAGGGCAGCACAAGCTAGTGTCAGACATACTGTGTCCCTTATTCTATAAGATGCTGCAATTTTAGAGCATTTAATGCTCAAATCTGCAGTTTTCAGCCAGAAAAGAGTCATGTACATAGTCAGTTTTTTTCAAACCCCGCCCATCTGAGGCTAGCTCCGCCCACCTCAACTGATAAACCTATTACTTTGAATAGGTAGAAGCATGAATAACTGCCAGGTGGGCGGGGCTAGCCATTGGTGGGTGGGGTTAACACCTGCTCATGGATAAGATTTGAGCATTAAATGCTGTAAAACTACAGCATCTTACAGAATAAAGGACACAGCACTGAAAACAGCATGTCTGTCACTAGCTTGTGCTGTCCTCAGCAAGGGAGGCATAACCTATGTGACTGGTTCCCTTTAAGCAGGGAGGCATAACCTATGTGACTGGCTCCCTTTAAGCATCGCTGGCACCCATTATATTCTTCAATTTTTGAGTGCTGCCCTTTTCTCTATCTAATTATATCTATATATATATATATATATATATATATATATATATATATATATATATATATATATATATATATATATATATATATATACACTTTATTCCTTATGTGTTTATGTTTTCCAATTGTAGATTTTCTTATTCAATTTTCTACACATAATTATGGGGGCAGTCATCTTGCCTAACCAGTTCCTAACAGCATTTAAAGATATACTTTACACTATCCACACAGACCATAAAAAATCTGAACAGGAGTTGGCTCATTAAAGGGGTGTTCCCCGCCCTAACATTGCTCACTTGTCCGTAGGGCTATGAGTAAAAATAGAAGCTAAAACTAATACTTACCTCCTGGACTCTCCTGTTCAATCCAGGATGCTGGTCCGTTCATCGCTGCTGAAGCAATGAGCAGTCTTCATTCATGTGGCAGCCACAGCAAATTTCAGGCCACAAAGGTCACGTTCAGGTGACATTGTTGCCTGTGACTGGCTGCACCTGTCACGTGAACGATGAACATTTATTTCTTACTTCCTTGTTGAACGCATCGGCAGCCGGGAGTGTCTGGGAGGTAAGTATGAGTCTTAGCTTCTATTTTTACTCATACCCCTACGGACAAGTGAGCAATGTTAGGGCCCGGAACACCCCTTTAAAGAAAACCTATCACATAGTTTATGCCCCCCTGGCTGAGGACAAAACGAGGTAGTATCAGACATGTTGTTTCCAGCGCTGTGTCCCTTATTCTGTAAGATGCTGGAGTTTTCGTGTATTTAATGCTCAAATCTGCAGTTTTCAGCCAGAAGAGTCATTCGAAGAGTCATTCAAACAGTCAGTATTTTTCAAACTCCACCCACCTGAGGCTAGCCCCACCCACCTCAACTGATAACCCTATTACTTGAATAGGTAGAAACATGTGAATAACTGTCAGTGGGTGGGGCTATCACCTACTCATGAATACGTTTTGAGGGGTAAATGCTCTAAAACTGCTGCATCTTACAGAATAAGGGACACAGCGCTGGGAATAGCAGGTCTGACACTAGCTTGTGCTGTCCTCAGCAATGGGGGCATAATCTATTTGACAGGTTCCCTTTAAGTTTTATGGACGAGTTTTCTAGAGATGCTCTGTGACCTGTTCAGAGGTCATTGTGAGGGGAAGGGGATGAGCTGTGTCCATCAGCAACTGTAAAGGTTGGATCCTGTGTTATCCATAGATAGCTGTTACTTTTTTTGTAATCATGCCTATGATGATAATGACATGACTGCTGAAAAGTGATTGCTAAAAAACAGGATGTGTCAAACTACTGAGGCTCTGTGGAAACTACATGATTTGAGGACTTTTTTTAGATAAATAATTTCATGGAAAAAATAGCAGATGTCAATGCAGTGTGCGCAAAACCAATACAGAGGCTTGTATAGTATATATAGAAACTGTATAAACCTTATTAACAACATTTTCTTTGTATGGCATCCATGCCATTATTAAGCCTTTGTGTGAAATTGGTTAGATACAGAAGTACAGTACATTTTTCAAAGTACCATATTACAGCTCTGTACATTTCTGAGGTACAGAGCTGTTATGTGCTTATGCACAAGAAGTCTAATTGTGATTAATTCAAACTTACTAAGGAGAAATTTTCTTAGTACTTCAACACAACCATGTTTGATAACGGTTTATAAGAAACCATGATTCATAATGATTTAGATTTATATTTGATGAATACACTCATTCTGCAGCCAACTGCATCTGTAACACATGAATAATGTATACACCTATTATTTGAATCATAAAAAAAAATCTCTTTTGTCTGACAACAGGCCCAACTTGAAAAATTCTTATTTTCAGCTCTCATAGGCCGACACACACTGGTATAGGCTTTGAACTTACATGTAAAAATTAGAGTAATACAATTTAAATTTAAAAAGAAGTTGACCATAGAAGACAAAAAGATTTTATATATTTAGAAACCAAACTGGTTTAGCAATGCCATGATTAACAGAAACTTCTCAGGAGACAAATAACACCTAAGTGCTGTGGTATATTGGAATGGAAATTCCCATGGCAACATATGTCTTGTGCCATTGTTACATTTTATAAAATTCATGGCCAAACAACCAGTAAAAGAGTACACAATGCCATTATCCCATGCATAAAAATACAGGGTAACAAAAATACATGAAATATTAGATACTGTACTGTACTTTAAACATAGTGGTCCAAGAGCCTGACATTTCAGACTCTATTATGCTTTATGTTGTAATAGCAAATTTTGTCTATTGACCGAACTTATAGAAAAGTGAAAAGAAGGTTTTACCATCATTATAGACCCAGACTCTTTACTGTAAGAGCAATAAGACTACGGAGCTTGCTGCCCCAAAATGTTTTAATGGTTGTTTTACTGAACAAGTTCAAGACGTGTCTAAATGTCTTTCTTGAAAAATATAAGATTTTAGGTTATGGTATTAAATTTGGGAGATGGAATATTGACCCATGGATTTATTTTGATTGTTTGGCAATTGTTACCTGCTTCATTAGGGCTTTTGTTTTAGTTTTATAGGTTGGACTCGATTGATTTGCTTCTTTTTTTCAACCTTAATTACTTAACCTTGTAAATCTAAAGCTCTTAGTTTCATTATTATTTTCGTACAGGGTATAACAATTATGGTCATTTATTGCCTATTTCCATCAAACTCAGGTGTTCCCTAAGACTGTAGCTAGTGGGACACAAAAAATAGATTCTTTGTATTTTGGTTTACAGGTATCAAAATGTATTTTTCTTTCACTTGTATCAGTTTTGAATAGGTAATTATGCCTATTAGGTTAAAATAGCATAGCCAAGTCCCCGACTGCTGTATCAATTGGCTCTGTACTAATAAATTCCACAAATTTTACGTGTCCAATGTAACATAAATGGGTTTCATAATGTTGCGCTTCAAAATGGTGGACAGCTTCAGTAGCGTTACTGAATGTATGATAGATTATAAAAGACCAAATTGAAAAGTTGACAAATCTTTTTCCATTTAATCAGATGTCAGTAGACTGGGTCTATCCTTAGAACCTTTTGTATCAAAAGCTTTATTTACCTCATAAACTGGATTAACCGACTATTTGTGATGAAAAATTACTACAATTACTATTAATCTTTTTCAAACATAAGAATTTTTCATATAAGAGTGATCTCTTAAAATGTGGTATTGGTTTACAGTAGCTCTTAGTAACCAATGTACCTTGCTGAATCATTCAACAGACATCCATAAACTCAACCAACATTTCATGATGGGAGGTATATCTCAAATTAAGGTGGTTTTTGTCTATGCAGTCATGAAATGCTCTTAACTGTTCAGAGGACCCAGACCAAGCTATAAATATTTTGCCAATATATCACAAAAGATTTTGATATACATGAAGTACAAATTTATTGCTGTATACATATATCTTTTTACAGCCAAATGTGAACAAAATCTTTAGCATATGTGTCACGGGTGCCCCTGTGACCGTTACCCCAGGTCGCAGGCGCACCCGTGCCCCTCGGTCTAGTGGCGCCGCTGCTTGCATGGCGGGCATCGGGCACGCTCGCTCTGCTGGCCGGGTCCCTGTTCACTTACCCGGCGGCATTCCGGCTGCTGCTCCTGTCTCCCGACGCGCACGTCCCCGCACCCTAGGGCGCGCGCGCCGGCTCTGCTAAATTTGAAGGGCCAGTGCACTGGTAATTGGGTATTGCCGATCGCTGCCCTTATTTAAGCCTGCCTCTTCCTGATCCGCTTGCCGGATCTTTAGTGCCATTTAGCCTACTGAGAAAGCGTTCCTGAAGTCTTGTTCTGCTTGGCGTGTACTGTACCGTTTGCCTCCGTCCCTCGACCACGAACCTTGCTGCCTGTCCTGACCTTCCTGCCTGCCCCCGACTACAAGCCTGCCTTACGATTTTGTACCTCACTACACCTCGGCTGCCCCACAAGCAAGTCACGTCAGGGGTAGAGACCTAGTAGACTCCCGCCGCAGCAAATCCATCCCGCTTTGTGGCGGGCTCTGGTGAAAACCGGGACCTACTTAGATTCCGCTCCTTGGCGTGGCTATTGCCATCACTTGCAGTGGTCCAGAGTATCCACTACCATTGCCCATGACAATATGTAAGTGTGGAAGATGTACCCATAACCCAAACTGTAATTTGACTGTTCCACTCATTGTTAAACTGAAAAATATTGTGTAATCAAATAAGAACTAAGGGTCTTATGTATGAAAACTTTCTGGGTCTAAAGCTTTCTTTGTTGCCCATAGCAACCAATCAGATAACCCCTTTAATTTCATACAGTGCTCTGAAAAAATTAAAGGAACGCTCTGATTGGTTACTATGGGCAATAAAGGAAGTTTTAAAGTCTAACGTTTTTTCTTTACATTTTCCCCCTATAATAATAATAAAAAAAATAATAAAAATAATAAAAAAATTTTAAATTTAAATACCCCAAACAAAAATTCCGCAGATTTTAAACTTTTTGGAGGGGGGGTGGGTACAAAAACAAAAAAAATTTCATTGCACAATGAAAAGCTACTTACAAAGGGAACAAAAAGGTTTGGGGGGGGGCCCCCTGCTCTCAAGAGCTTACCATCTTTTTAGTTGAAAAGGTAGACAAGGGAAAGAATTGAAAAAATTTAAAAAGGTCCAGCCGTTGACATAAATAGGGGTGGTTTTATGTAAAAATTTCGTATGAACCTGCCCCCCCAAAAACAAAAAATCTAAAAATTAAAAGTTAAAGGGGGTTGCCCATTTTAACCCTTTCCACCCTTTCGGGGAAACCGGAAAAGTTGAACTGAGGGGCTGCTAGTTTGTTTTTCCCCTCTTTCTGCCCCCTCCCCCCCCCTCCCATCCCCAAAAGGGGCACTACGAAACTTCTATAAAGGGGGGGGGGGGGGTTTTGCTGCCAGAGTTCACCCGTGTTTCCCCTCCCCGGGTTTCTGTTTGCAGGAGGGGGGCGATCAATTGAGGAATGGAATGTAAAATGGTGTCTAAAAACCCAGAGCAAAGGGGAATGCAAGGTTCCTAAACCCCCTGCTTAGCTTACAAGTCCCTCCCACATCCCCCCACAACAAAAAGGGGAAGGGGTTTAACTAAACTCGGGAATGTCTCACAAAAAAGGGAGAGCATAAAGTATTTCACATCCCCTATCTGTATAATTTTTAAAAAATAGTCCCCCTTTTCCAAAAACCCCACATCATGTTTAAAGTAACGACAGGGGTAAACTGCTGTTCACATCTATCTGGAAAGAGAGCAGGGGGAAGCGGGCACCCCAACGGGGTTTAAACCGGGAAGCAGGGGAACAAAGCCAAAGAGTCCTCCCTCCCCCCTCCCTTTTAACAAAAGCATTCTTGGGGGAGGGCCCCCCTTCTGCCCCAAACCCCCTTGTCTTCAAAGACCTGAGGATCATAAAGCCCCTGAAGCCATAAGAATAAGGGACCCCCGGGCCCCGCTGCTATAGAGATTAGAGGGGGCTGATGCACCCCTGCAAAAAGGTCAACCCTCAAAATCAGTGGGGGACATTTGTAATGAACAAAATAATGCAAAGCTGCTTGTTTTTTTAAAAAAATTTTATTAATTAAAACCCAATCTTGTACGAGACCCCCCCCTTTAAGGGGCCCAAAAAAATGAGATGATGCGCTAGGGGGGTGTGGGAGGAAAAGGGGGGTTTTTAGCTTTTAGTAAATTCCGGAAGGCCAATTGAAAGATGAAAAACCCCAAGGCCCTTTTAAAAGCTTTTAAGATTTTCTGGAGGGGTTGCCTAAATTGCCCAGGGAAGCATGTTCCAGAAAACTGGTGCCCCACGGGTTTAAAGCCCTTGGGAGAGGGGGCATAAAAAGGTTTTTGGGAATGATTGATAGGTAACCGATATCATCGCAGAAGGGAAAAGAGGGGGCATGGAGGAAACAAGAGTTTAGGGAGGGGGATGTAGGAGGACAGCGTTGGGGGAAGCCCTTTTATGAGGAAAAGGGGATGATTTTTTAAATTTTAACCCCTTTTTAATTTGGGAAAATTGGGCAACCAGTTCCCCAGTGACTAAACACGGGGTTAAGGAAATTCAGAAATAGCGGCGGGAAAGAAAGACAAGTTTGGCTGCTGAAATTTCAGGACGGGTTTGGAGAGGGGGATTTTTTGCACAAGGGAGACCAATAAGCAAGGATTTAAAGTAGTCAAAAAACATAATGAATAAGAGCAAAAATTTGAAAAGTTTGGTTTTTTCCCCACATGAAAAAAAAAACGGATTCGGGAAAGAATTTCTTGAGTGCAGGGGGACAGGAGGGGGCAAGGGATTGGATAAAGGGGATGAAAAGACAATCGGAATCTAGTAATAACCCCAAGACGGGCGGGCCTCTGCCAAAGGAAAATGGTGGGCCACACACTGAGCCCAAAAAGGGGAAAGGGTAAGACCTGTTAAAAGATGGGGTATGACTAGAAGTTAAATTTTTTTAGTAAATTTTAAGTTTAAATACAGGGAGGACAAAAAGTCAAGACACAGCCCAATCAGCCCCCGGGGTTTTTTTGGAGCAACCCAGGGGTGATGCCCTCGGAGGGGGGATTAAAATTTGGGGTGCCCCAAAAGCAAGCAATGGGTACTGGAACCCAAAATCTGCGAGGGGTAGGTCCAATGGGGGCTGTATAGTTTTGAAAAAAAGGAAAGGCCCAAAAAAACGGAACCCCGAGGAACCTTTCCGACAGCAAGAGGAAGGGGAGGGGATTTTAAGAACCTAAAATTTAAAACCCACTGAAGAGCTTTTTAAGAAGGTAAAAATGAAAACCAAGAGAGAGCATTTTCCCTTTGACCCCCAATTTGTCTGAGCTGCTGAGGAAAGTTGGTGTTTCAACAGGGGTAAAAAACGCTGAAAGAGGGGCCCCCAGAGGTGAAGCAAAAATGGGGGTAGTTGCCCTGAAAATTTAGTTTTTTCGGAATCATTGGAGATTTTTGTTAGGGGCCTTTTCCTTTTGGAAAGTGAAAGGTGCAGAAAACCTGTTTGCAGAGGGTAAAGAAGAGTTTTTAGCAAGAGAAAGCGGATTGGGCGAGAGTAAACCAAGCGTTCCGGGATTTGGGAAAATTTTAAACCCTTTTTTAGAGTCGGTTTTTTACCAGCGCAAAAAGGGCCCCAATTGGGTTTTTTTCAGGGGGGGGAAAAAAAAAATTTTTAAAACCCAGCATTTTAAAAGGAAAAGGAAGACCCCCAAGTAGGGAGAAAAGGGGGTTACAGATTGCAGTTATGTGAGAGTTAAAAAAAGCTGGAAAAAATAAAGACGGGAAAAAAGGGGGGAAGGGGAAAAAGGGGCCCACTAAGCGGGTTTTGGTGAGGCGCACAAAAAGCAGAAACCCCTGCAATTCTTCTTCCTACGCCCGGGAAAAGAGCGAAAAAAAAGGGCTGGGGGATTTTCGGGGGGGACCCAGATGGCTCCCTTTTTGGGTTTTTTGGGATGAATTTTTTTGCCGTTTTTTTGGGCCCAATTTTCTCTTTAAAAGTGAGGGGCCAAACCCCCTTCACATGGGGGTCAGAAAACCGGGGCCAAATGTTTTTTTTGGGCCTGAAAAGGAGGGGAAAGGGGAAAAAACCCAATCGTTTGGGGTTTTTTGTTTGAATTTGCGATAAAGGGAGGTGTGATTTTTTTTTGTTTGGCGCTGTGAAGGCATTTTGAAATAACCCTGAGCAAAAATTTTTGAAAGTGGGGGGAAATTTCCTCATTTCCCCTTTCGACTTCCCTTCCCAAACCCGCCCCCGCACATCTGGAAAAAACCCCTGCAGAGGGCAAGCTTTTTAACCCGGAGGTCCCCTTTGGCCTGTGGGTTTTTGGTCTGACCCCCTGGGGGGGGCGGTGTGGGGAAGGCCCGGGTGCCAAAGTGCCCCGGGGGAGGGGAAAAAAAGTTTCATT
Organism: Phyllomedusa bahiana; assembly: GCA_025379985.1. NCBI lineage: Eukaryota > Metazoa > Chordata > Amphibia > Anura > Hylidae > Phyllomedusa > Phyllomedusa bahiana. The sequence continues at coordinate 5,760 of JAODAL010054146.1, read as the reverse complement.
ATATTGTTTGGGAACCCAAGGGTCCCAGGGCGGGGGATAGGGAGGGGGAATTTGGGGGCAGTTGAAGGACTGTATGGCGTCTTTTTGTAAAAATTTCCCTAAATTGTTCTTTGGAGTAAAAATTTCTGAATTGTAACGGGAAAGTGGTTCAGAAAAAGGGGGTAGAAAAAATAGTGAAGGAAAAAAGATTGTGTCAAAAAAGGGGTGAAAAAGGAGAAATTATTAAAAGTTTAAAAAATTAGGACGGGGTTAAAAAGAAAACCAAAAATTCAAGGATTTTCCCCATCCCTTGGGGGAGGGGATTTTAAATAAAACCGGAGAGGCCAAGAAAAAGGGGGTTTTAATTAAAAGGGAAAATCCCGGGGGAGGGCAGAGAGAGACAGGGGGCCACCCAATTGGATGTTAAAGTCACCCATGAAAAAGAGTGGGTATTTCATTAAGAGAAGTAGGGACCCAAAGGCAGAAAAAAAAAAAAATGGAAATCCAAAACTGGCGGGGTTGAGCCGGGGGGTCTGAACAGAACCCGAATCAAAAGGGAAAAAAGGGCTGAAAGAGTCTAGGGGGGTGGACCTCAAAGGGGGGGAAAAGGGTGGGGATGAGGGTGCAGGGGGAAAGGGACCGGGGAAGTGCAGGGGGGAGAGAAAAATTATGCCAAACCTCCCCCCCCCCCGGGGGCCTTTTTCCTCAGGCTGGGGGGGTGGGGGAGTAGCCGCCTTTAGGGAGACGGAAAGGGGAAGGGGGTGCCCAATGGCTGGAGCCATGTTTCGTGGGGGCCTAGCAGGTTAAAAAGGGATTGGAGAGAAAAAAAGGCCCAATGAACAGCATGGGGGTCTTTTTTTGGAAAGCCCAAAACAAAAAACCCCAAAAATTTTTTTAAATAAAATTTCCCTTAATCATTTTTTCACTTTTTTGTGCGTGAAGGAATATGTGGAAATAATCTTTCTATATCTATTGTGGCAAGTTTAAAAATTTTCCAAACCAAAATTGAGGTTTTCATTAAAAAGCAAAAAAAACGTCTTAGTTTTAAAGGAGTTTGGGTTTCGGGTAATAAACCACAAAGGTATTTTCTTTTCCCCTTTTTGGATTTTAAGGGAAGAAATTCAATTTAAACGAACATAATTTTTGGGTGGAAAACCTCATAACCACTTTTCCTAAGAAGGACCCAATTTTTCCAAAACCCAATTTTTCCATCCTTTTTGGGCCCCCCCAATTTTTAACCATAAAATTCTTTTTTGAAATTTTTAAACCAGTTTTTTTTTGTTTCTTGTGCAATATTTAGTGATATCCTTAAGTACTTCCAATTAAAAAAAAAGAACAACGGGCCCAAACCCAAAGGGTAAAAAAAAGAAAAGAAATGTCTGATTCTTCAACCTCAGCCCAAATTTTGAAAGCCCTCTGATCTAAAAGAAAGTTTTTTAAAAGAAACATCAAAACAATCCCTATTCCCACCCATTAAAACAAAAAAACTTGAGCTAAAACCCGGGAAAAGCTTCCCTCTTTTGGGGGAAAAATTCCCCTTCCCAAAGAAAAATCAATTTTCAATTGTTCTTTATTTTTAAAAAAACCCTAGAAGGTTAATTTCCTTATTTCCTTGTAAAGATTGATCTCAAATCTTTGGAGATTAAACCTTCTCCACTGGGCAGTAATTCAACCCCTTAGAAAGGAGTAAAATGCAGTCCTCTGAAAGAGAGATATCAGTCAAATCAATCACATTGTGAGAAGCTTTACCAGGAGACATACAAACATTTAATACTGCACCAAAATGCTCTAAAGGAGCAAAATAAGATCATTCTGATCATTTAAACCAAACGGTCTGGGAGCTTAACATTACAATAGCCATTAAAAATACCATTATTGGATTCATGCACATGGGTTAAACAAATTTTGGGGTATCCAACCCTCATTTTTCCATGGATCTCAGATGTTCACTAGACCTGGCAGTGACCAAATTGCAGTTGCAAGGAAAAGGAGCGCTGGTAAATGTAGTTTACATTTTATCAATTTTCATTTTTTCATTGAAAGGGTTTTTCCAAACAAATTTATTTAACCTTTAAACCCCCTTAAAGGGTTTTTTTTTTAAAAGGGATATTTTCCCCAGCTAGCAGGGTGAAATTTTAGCCCCCTTTGGGCCCGGGAAAAGGGGAAAGCGTTGTGTTTTCCCCTTTTTTTAAAAAACAAAAATACCCTTCCCCTGGGATGTCCCCAAAACACCCCCTCCCAATGCACCCCCCCGAGGGCCGTCCCCTGTAGGGTTTTAAACAACATTGTTTTTCAACAATCACAAGGAGAACTATTGTTTCACAAGTTTAAAAGGGTTTTTTGTTTTAAAGCCTCTTATTGCTCAGGAAGAATTTGCTCCGGGGAGGGAGCTTTCTTTCATTCCTTCAAAGGGCCGTACCAAGGGGGGGGCGCAGTTTAACTAAGATAAATTACATTTTCAGCCATGCATTCTCTATGCAAGGAAAAACAAAGGAATAAATTTTTTTCCCCTCCTTTCAACCTGCAGGAGGGGGAAAGAAGGGGGGCTCAGGGAACACCGCAATCTTTTTCTCTGATAATTAAAATTAGAACCCAGTGGAATTTTCAAAACAAAGAAAAAAGATTTTTTTCACCATCCCCCTTAAAAAACTTTTAATGGTTTTTTCCCCGCCAAGAGAAAAGAAGTGCAGACAATGCAATAAAAAGCCAAAAGTGTCCTGGTGTGTCCCCAAAGTAAACCTCAGGGAACCAAAGGGATCAAAATTTAAGGGTGTTGCTGTCACAGGCCCCTTTACTTTTTTTTAAAAGACAAAAATAATTAAAATTTATAAAAGTGATTAAATACCCCCCCCCCCTTTTTGGAGGATCCCAAGCAACAATTTTTAAAACGGGCAAAAAACCCCCTTTTCGCAAACCCGGGGGAAAAAAACCTTAAATTTTTGGGTTAAATTTTTTAAATTTTTGCTTTTTCGGGGTTTCAAAAATTTTACATTTTTCCCAAAGATGCATTTGGGTTTGGAGGACAGTTTTTTTGTTTGGGAAAAAAGCGTTTTTTTGTGGGGGTTAGTTTAAGTTTAAAAATTATAAAAAATCTGTTAATTTTTTTTTTTAAATTGCAGCATGAACAAAAAAAAGCTTTTTTCCTGCATTTGTTTTTTTAAAATGTTTTAAATTATCCCAAATTCACATTTTAAACAATAAAAAACCCTTAAAAATTAATCTAACGGGTTATTACAGTTGGGGAAATCTAATATGTGTAGGCCCCGTTTTTTTAAATGAAAGAAACAATCAAAAATTTTTTTTTTTAACCATTTATATTTAGTTTTTTTTTACACTTTTTAAAGTTTACTCTACAAAAAAATTTACTATATGACTTATGTTTTTTTTTTTTTTAAAAACCCCTTTAAGGGGAAAAAACCCCTTGAATACTCTTACACTTAGTAATTGTGGCAGAGGGGACTGGGTAGTCGCATACCCTCCCAAACTAAGGGTTTTGGGCCGGAACGCCCCTGATTGCACCACCGAGAAACGGGGCCGGGGGGGAAAAGCCCCCAATTTTGGGGTCGGGTTTTTATTTTAAAATTGACACTGACGGTAGGGGAAGAAAAAGCTGAAAAGGCAGCTGGGTATGGGGGGCTTTCCCGGGGGACATTTAGTGTCGGGTGGGGGGCCCTGTCCCCGCATTCCACCCCGGGGTTCCCAGACCGGGTATTGGACATCTTAAGGCCTAAAAAAAGCCTAGTACTCCGGTGATCAGGGGGTGGGTTTTTTTCCTGAATGTGTGAAGCAGCAGAGCTGAGAGAGAGCGCTGGCCCCCAGAGGCTACGGGAAACCTAAAGGGCACATGTGGAAACTGTATTTTTGAGGGGGGGTTTTGCGATAGGCACAACCTTTGGGGCAGAGAGGGGCACTTTTTAAATAAGTTTTTTGGGGCCAAAATGGCCAAGGGTTTTAAATTTTTTTGTTTTGTTTTGCACGTGTGCCGTAAAAAAAGTTTGGTTTAAACCATAAAAAGGGAAACCTGTGTCGGAGTGCCATTATCGTTCTACCAAGGGGGCGATCCAAAACGGAAACCCCTGGGACGGGCCCAAAATGGGCTCCCCCCGCGGAGCGGGAGCTTTACATAATGTACAGTGCCAACAAAAGGGGAACAATGATATGAATTTTTTAAATTTGGGTTTAATTTCATAATTTCCCAAAAGCTTTGAAACCCAAAACTTTCATTTTTTTTATCCCTTTGTTATCCATACATAAATTTTTACTTGTAATTTTTTTATCATATGCTTAGTTATGCTATTATTGTCGGTTTTAAAACATTTTACTGTTTTTTCTCCTGGTGTTGGGAAAAATCTTTTTTTTATTGTAAGCTAAAATTTCAACCCGCCCCACATTTCCCAATAGTTCCCGTGTGTTATTTGGTTGATTTCCCCAAACGAAAGGGCACTGGTATGAATTGAGGGCACAACAAAAGATTTTCTCAAGAAAAGAAAAAACCGCACCCAGCTCTTTGATAGTTTGGGCCTTTCCCAAAAAAATTAAACCCAAATGCCCTTTTAAAAAATTTCCATGAAAAGTTGGGAAAAATATGAAAAAAAAATCCATACATTCATCCAAAAACAAACAAAAATAATGTTTCCGACAAAAAAGGAGTAACAAGTCGGGTCATCACAACTTTTATCAAATGGTAAACCTTGGGCTTCAAAAATTTCATAAAAAACCTTTGCTCGTTGTGAAAAGAAAAGTTTTACAAATGTGTAAATTTTAAGTATGGAAAGTTCAAAAAGGGCCCGGGGTCTGGGTGGGTTTTAACTGAGTTCCCGGAAAAAACAAGGGAAAAAAAGGGGGTAATGGATCCCAAAAAATTGAAGGGGAAAAGTCAAGTTCGTTGCAGGAAGCCTGATGATATGGGGATGTTTTAAGCCAAAAGCTTGGAAAATTTTTTTAAACGGAATTTTATGGGGTCTCAGTGCTGAGCTATTGGGGGAAAATCCTCAAGATTTTTAACTTCTTATAGCCAAGTACGTAGGAAATTTAAAAAAAGGGATAGTGTTCCAGCAGGACAATGACTCGAAGCAAATGTTCCCCTGGGTAATGAAGGGAAAGTTTTCGGATTGGCCCCCACAGAACCCCGACCTTAAACCCCCAAATTTTAAAACATATGGGGAGTTAAGAAAAACCGATTTTATCCCAAAAATGTTTGACCAGTAGGGACCAAAAAACACTGGGGGCATAAGAGGAGACCCCGGGGTCAAATTTTGGTCAAAGCATGCTTTAAAATTTATGGATTCAAGCAGTTTTAAAACCAAAAAGGTTTTAGTTTAAAGAATACTAAAAAACCAGGGAAAACTGAACTAAAAAATTTTAAAGGGGCAAAACAAAAACAATACATTTTCATGACAAAAATCTGCTAAATAAGAAAAATGCAAATATTTTAAAAAAAATTGATTATGAGATATCCAAGATGAATTTTCTCCCCAAAATGAAGTTTGCCCTTTAGTCCAAAGCTATGGGGGGTGGTGGGGATATGGAGTCTGAAAATCAAAAGTTCAAAAAATTTTTTAAACTTTTGCTTGGTGCTGTTTAGCATACTTTGTATGCTAAACATTTTCATTCGGGGCAATTTTGCCCCGAGAAAGCTTGCTAAAAGACAGCCCTGGGGGTACAATAAGTCCTGAAAAGGGCCCTTCCATTAAAAGGGAAACCCGGGAAAACCAGTTCCCCCGATTGGAAACGGGGGAAACCCTTTTGATTATCTGCATATTAACAAATATATTATGTTTC
>JAODAL010054145.1:0-24815 GCA_025379985.1 Phyllomedusa bahiana | reverse complement strand
ATCATCCAAGTGTTCACTAACAAACTTCAGATGAGCCTGCACCTGTGCCTTCTTGAGCAGGGGGACCTTGCGGGCACTACAGGATTTTAAACTATTATGGCTTAATGTGTTACCAATGGTTTTCTTGGTGAATGTTGTCCCAGCTGCCCTGAGATCATTAACAAGTTCCCCCCGTGTAGTTTTAGGCTGATCTCTCACCTTCCTCATGATCAAGGATACCCCACAAGGTGAGATTTTGTATGGTGCCCCAGATCAATGGCGATTGACAGTCATTTTGTATTTCTTCCATTTTCCATTTGCACCAACAGTTGTCTCCTCACCCAGTGTCTTACTTATGGTATTGTAGCTCATTCCAGCTTTGTGCAGGTCTAGGATCTTGTCCCTGACATCCTTAGGAAGCTCTTTGGTCTTGCCCATGTTGTAGAGGTTAGAGTCTGACTGATTAATTGAGTCTATGGACAGGAATCTTTTATAAAGGTGACTATTTGAAACAGTTGTCTTTAGTGCAGGTAACGAGTTGATTAGGAGCGTCTAACTGGTCTGTAGGAGCCGGAACTCTTAATGGTTGGTAGAGGACCAAATACTTAATTTCTCTCCCCAAAATGCAAATAAATTATTTTAATTTATACAATGTGTTTTTTCTGAAATTTTATTTTGGATATTCTACCTCTCAATGTTAAAAATTTGGCCTACCCTTAAAATTTAAAACTGTTCATGTCTTTTGTCAGTGGGCAAACTTACAAACTCCACGGGGGACCCAAATAATTATTTCCTTCACTGTATATAAAATGGCAAAAAGCTGTAAACATTTGTTTTTTTTTTAATTTTTAAGATAAAACTATGGTTTGGTCGGGAGCAAGTGAACCACGACTAAATTCGACAAGTGTAAGGGTATGTTCACACGCCGTATTTTGGCACGTATTTTAGCGTGTACTTGGCACTGAAATACGTGCCAAAATACGCTTTAAAACCACGATCAAGTACAGAACTCATAGAGTGCAATGTAAAATCATCAGATAATGATTTGATGCGCGCATTTTTGCGGCACGTAAGCGCCAATAAGTACTAAACTATACAAGGAAGTAATCTGCCTCAGGCAATTGTGCGTTGAAATTACACACTTGCAAGTGCTTAAAGGAAACCTGTCACATAGGTTATGCCCCCCTTGCTGAGGGCAGCACAAGCTAGTGTCAGACCTGCTGTTCCCAGCACTGTGCCCCTTAATTTTGAAGATGCAAACAGTTTTAGAGCATTTACCCCTCAAATCTTATTCATGAGTAGGTGTTAGCTCCACCCACCAAAGGCTAGCTCCGCCCACTGACAGTTATTCTCATGTTTCTACCTATTCAAAGTAATAGGTTTGTCAGTTGAGGTGGGCGGGGCTCGCCTAAGGTGGGCGGAGTTTGAAAAAAACTGACACTGAAGGACTCTTCGAATGACTCTACTGGCTGGAAACTGCAGATTTGAGCATTAAATGCACGAAAACTACAGCATCTTACAGAATAAGGGACACAGCGCTGGAAACAGCATGTCTGACACTACCTTGTTCTGTCCTCAGCCAGGGGGGCAAAAACTATGTGACAGGTTCTCTTTAATTTCAACAGCGCAAACGTGTGCGATTAAAGTGCACAGAAGTACGTGCTGTAAATATGTCATGTGAACCTCCCCTAAGTTGGAGGGTGTTTTAATGCTCAGTGCTTAGGGAAGCCTGAGCTGTAAATACAGCCCTGCCACCAAGTAGTAAGTCTGGTTTGACAGAGGGATCAAATATTTATTTCTCACTGCAAAATGCAAATAAATTTATATATTTTATACAATGTGATTTTCTGGATTTTATTTTGGATATTCTATCTCTCAATGTTAAAATTAACCTAGCCTTAAAATTATAGACTGTTCATGTCTTTGTCAGTGGGCAAACTTACACAATCAGCAAGGGATCAAATAATTATTTCCTTCACTGTATCACCACCACATAGTCATTAAATAATAATACCATCACACCATGACCACATATCACTTTTCTAGCACATCTCTAGCAATTCACAACTCTGTACAAACTCCCCATGGGGTGATAGATGGAGTAGGGGTGTTATGGGGCAATAGAAAGTGGTCAGGGGGCTATAGAGTGTTAGGTGAGGATTGTATTTTGTGCTGGCGCTAGGCTGCAGGGTTAAGGGAGGAGATAAAGGTCAGAGCTTACAGGCACAATCTCCTGGAGGGAGACGGAAGACCAACCACCCCCCCCCACCGGGAGATTCTTGTGTGGCTCTTGCCTTTCTCCTTTTCCCTTTGAAACCCCCCCAGAGACCCAAACAGCCATGCCCTTTCGGGGGTGAGGGATGGGGTTTTTAATACTATTGGATTCATTAGACTACTCAGACCAGTGAGCATCTATTTCTAAAAAAAAAATGGTCAGCGGGGGCCCCCGGTGTCAGGGAAAGTGAATTAAAATATTTTTTTTTATTTTGTTTCTGTTTTTATTTTTTTTCCCCCATTCAATTCCATGATATAATGGAGGTGTCGTCAGATCCTCCATTACAAAACAACAGGGGTTGGGTGTCATCAGCGGTGGTTTTGTCACCCCAAGGGCGACATTAACCCTCTGTCACATTACCCCAATCCCCAACGCCCGGGGGAAAATGGGGAAGAGCTGAAAAACTGTCTTAAAGAAGGGAAGGGACCATATAAAAGGTTCCCCTTTCTGAAAAGTTCAGGCGCAGCTGTCGGTTTTCCCTTTGGTGGTTTAGGGAAATTGTGAGGACCCCACTTTGTTTATTTTTTAAAAAAATCATTTATTTATTGAGAATCCAAAAATGGGCAACTCCTGAATTTCATTACAGTGGATGCCCATTTAAATTTTGTCATTAAATAAAACATTTTCAAAAAAAAACAAATGGGGGGTCCCCCTCCTGTTTTCCATAACCAGCCAGCGGGGGCGAGTGGGGGACAAAGAGGTCAGGGAGAGAGGGGTGGAGGCGAGTGGGGGACAGGAAGGGAGGAGGGAGTCAAGTGAGGAATGGGGATTGGGAGGGAGGAGGGCAAGTTGGGGACAGGGAGAGAGGTCATGGAGGTTCAGGAAGGTTGGGTGAGTGGGGGACAAGTAGCGTGGATACTTACCTCCCTATGCTGCTTCTGCTGCTGTTGCCAGTGGGGGACAGGGAGGTGGACGAGTGGGGTTCAAGGAGGGAGTGGGAGCAGTAAGGGGGGGGGGGGGGGCGATATGGGGACAGGGAGGGGCATGTACCCCTTCCTTTTCTCTGCTCCCTCTACCCTCCTTATTTACACTGAACAGAGTAACTGAAGGGATGGGGCCAGCCCCCCTGCAGCTGGTGACGTCAGGGGAGATGGTCTTTATGACGCTTCCCCTGCACCTCTGTTCCCCTGTACTTGTCGCCTGTGATGGACAGAGGTTCCCTGACAGACAGCAAGTGACTGCAAACAGTGAACTGCACAGCGCAGCCCCCGGGGATTCAGGGCAAGGGCCTGGACCCCGGGACTTTCCCTAAAATAGGGTTTCCCCCCTCCCGCCCGGGAACAGGGGACTTGGTCCCAAAAAACTTTTTCCGCCCTAACGGCTTTTTGGAGGTAAAATGAATTAATAGGGGGGAGAAAACCCCTTTTAAAACGCAGTTAATAAAAGGCAAAAAAGAGGGGCCACTAAAATGGTTTCTGAAGAAGAGAGTGATGAGATTCTGAGATTAGTGAACAGTGCTGAAGACACATTGATGATTCTTAACCCCTTCCCAACATTGGGCGTATGCATACGCCCTAGCAATTGACTTCCCGAAAAAGGGACGTTGCTACGCCCTGGCGATACGGGGTTTTGCGGGCAACCCGCGCGCACCGGCATGGAACCAGCGTAAATCCCGCTGGCTCATCCCATCACCCCCGGGGCCGGAGTGACCCCGGGCCGCGGGTGAAAAACGATCTTACCGCAGCCTGTCATGGCCGCGATAATGATGCCGGGGCAGGGGGAAAGTGAGCTCCCTCTGCCTACTCGGCGAGGCAAGCGCACAGATGCCGCTGCCCCCCTCCAAACCAGACTCCCCGGATGCTGTCGAAGCATCCGGGAGTTGGTACATCCCCATGCCCACAAAGCTTGTGGGCATGGGCCCAATAGTTGCCAGGCGACCTTCCCAGCATTAACGCTGTTGCACAGACCCCTCTTCAAACACAATTAATGTTTGCTTTCCCAGTGGGGATTTGCAGTTACAAATTTCCCATTTGGGAAAAAATTTTAAAAATTGAAAAAGCAAAAAAAAAGGAAAAACAAAACAAAAAAAAAATTTAAAAACACGTACCCCCCTTTTATTCCCCCTTTACAAACGCCAATGCCCCAAAAAAATCAAAAAAAAAAGTACCCATATTTGGTACCCGGGCCGCGGCGAAACACCACCCATAAACTGTCATGTTAATTTAACCCGTAGGGTAACGCGTAAAAAAAAAAAAAAAAAAAAAAAAGTCCAATTGCGATTTTTTGTGCATCCTGCGACAATTTAAAGGGAAAAAAAAAGCGATCAAAAACTCATATAAATGCCAAAGTTGCCAATTTTAAAAAGTCAGTTCATCCCCCAAAAAAAAAAGTTCTTACACTTCTGTATACGGAAAAATAAAAAAAATTAGGGGTCTCAGAAGACAGCGGGATAAATATTATTTAACACAAAAAAAAACTATTTTTTTTTTTAAAGTGCTTCCCAAATTAAAAAAAACAATAAAATAGGGTACGCCGAACTACAACCCTGAAGTAAAGAAAACTGGGGCATGGATACTGCACGGTGAGTGCTTTTAAAAAAAAAATAAAAAAAACTACTAGGATTGCAGTATTTTCTTCACCCTGCCTCCAAAAAAGGATTTAAAATGATTTAAAAAATCTGGTCCCCCCCAAAAAAAAAAACCCAAAAAAAAACCCTCAACTCAACCCCAAAAACAACCCCCAAACAGCTCCGTACACAGAAAAAAAAAAAAGTTTGGCTCTCAGACTAGGCAGCAAAAACGTGTTTTCCTTTTTTAATGAAGTGTTTTTAATGTGTAAAAACATAAAACCCTAAAAAAAAAAAACACATTGGTATCACTTAAAACGTATCGACCCTGAGTAAAACTAACATTCAGCTATGCTCACGGTGCCGCTGTTTAAAAAAAAAAATAAAAAAACCCCTACCAGAATGCTGTATTTTTTTCAAAAAGCCCCACAAAAACCCCAAAAAAAAAAGTGATCAAAGCGGGATTGCCCCCAAAAGGTACTAATAAAAACGTAAAATCACCCACAAAAAACAACCCCTAATCAGCCCTATACGAAAAAGAAAACGTTATGGTATCAAAACAACACAAAAAACGCAATTTTTTTTATAGACCCATTTCTATTGGTAAAAGTAATAAAACATAAAAAAAAATATAAAAATCTATACATTGCAATTGTACCCACCCCCCATAGAAAGATTCCTGCATTGATACGACGGTGAACGCTGTAAAATTGAACCCAAAAAACAAAAGGGGGAACTGCGTTTTTTCCCCCCATTTTCTAGCCCCAAACAAAAAAAAAAAAATTTGGAACACCTGTGCACCAAAAATTTAAAAAAACACCCCTAGTGAGATCTATGAGGCATGCGAATCCAAAAAGGGGTGACTTTGGGGGGTTTCACCTGTTCTGGTATTTTGGGGTTGTAAATGCAACATGGCCCACCAAAATCTGCGTTTCCAAAATCCAAGAACACTCCCCCTTATACGCCCTGCCCGGCCCAAAAAGCAGTTTACACCCCCATTAGGGTATTGCCGAACTTGGGAAAAAATTGCTAACAAGGTTTTGGGTTTTTTTTACCAGGGGGCCCTTGTAAAAATTAAAATTTTTCATCTAAAATTTCAGATTATTTGAAAAAAATGTTTTTTAAAAATTTTCACAGCCAACGCTAAAAATTTTTGTGAAACCTGTGGGGCGTTGCCACTACACCCCTGGAAATATTCCTTAAAGGGTGTGTTTTTCCAATTTGGGGTATTTTAGGGGGTTTATTATTTTTAGCACCTTAGGGGGTCCGCAAAACTGAAAAAGGCCCCTAAATAAAATCGTAATGAAAATGAACCCCCAATCCCTGGTGCTCCTCTATTTGGGCTTTTGTTGACCAAAAAATAATACTAGGGACATATGGATATCTTTGAAAACGGCAAACTGGGGGGAAACCAAAAAATTTTTTTTCATTTCCCTGATCACATTTACCAAACTTTTTGAATAATGCAAAAAATTGAAAATCTGCAAAAAAAAGTAAAATTTTGAAACTTCACTTATTTCTTTAATTCCTGAAACACCTAAAGGTTAATAAACTTCCTAAATTCGGTTTTGAATACTTTTTAAGGGGTGTAGTTTCTTAGATAGGTCATTTATGGGGGTTTTCCTAACATACAGGCAACCAAAGTCGCTTAGAAGGTCTGGCCCTAAAAATGTGTCTTGCAAATTTTGTTGAAAATTTGAAAATTACTACTAAATTTCTAAGCCCCCTAATGTCATAAAAAAAAAAAAATTAGGCCAAACTACAGCAGACATATGGTAGATGCTAGTCATAAACTATTTTGAGTGGAATAACTATCTTCTTACATGCAGAAATTTTTGAAGTTTAAAATATTGGAAAAATTTTTCACATTTTTCACGATTTTTTTGATATTTTTAAACAAATAAACAACATTTTTGACCAAAATTCTTACTATCTTAAGTATAATGTGTCACGAGAAAACAGTCTCTGAATCACATGGATAGGTTAAAGTGTCAAAAAGTTATTTTCACATAAAGTGACACATGACAGATTTCAAAAATGGGGCTCTGTCAGAGAGGCCAAAACTGGCTCCGGCGGTAAGGGGTTAATGGTGTGTTCCCACAAAGGAACGTCTGCTTCACAGGTTGGGTCGTAGCTAGCGAGGAGGGCGTTGCTTGCAGCAATTCTCTTCATTCATATCTATGGGAGTTCCAAATATAGCCGAGTGATTGCTTTTCCCTAATGAAATGCTTACCGAGTAAGTGCTTTCTCTTACTGATGGCATATTCTTGTTGTAAATGAACTGTTGTACACCAAAACTAGGTGCTCTTTTTCCATAAACCTTTTAGAATGCCCAAATAAAATAAGGTGGAGGATAGTCACAAGCGCTGCCCTCCTCATTCTCATGCACGATCAGCTGGAAACACCCCTTTAAATTGGACATACATTTGTAATACAAAAAGTCATCTGTTTCTAAAGTTGGATAAGTTGGATTTCAACATTCCCAATCCACTCACGCAAGGGTCTGGTACTGGCTTTTCTCCCTCTCCTCACTGGAAAAAAACATGCACGCTTTGCCAAGCTGATTTGGAAGACATAGCTATCGGGTAAGCAAGCTATCTTAGGCAGTGTTCACACATCTTATTCAAGCCGTAATTGCGGGACGGATTTCGCCCGCAGTTACGGCTTGAATAAGGGGCGGGACGGGGGCCCGCCGGCCCCGTAGACATTGCATTATTCACAGCGCGTACGCGCCGTAAATAATGTGCATGTCACTTTCTCCCCCCCGCGGCGGATTCGCCGAGCGGGTAGGAGCGACGGGAAACCACTGTTCTCTATGAGAACTGGGATTACCGTAGTTACCCGGGACGGATTGGAGCCGTAACGCAGCGCAAAAAACGGCGCGCAGTACGGCCAGGGCCGTCTTAAAGCATTATGGGCCCCTGGGCAGAGCGGGGCACTGGGCCCCCCAACCAACCACGCAGCAGCTCCAAGTATATAAAATCTGCGTAGCCAGGTCTGGGACCAGAATGGCTGACCACATGATGGAGGGCTCTATGGGTCATGGTCAGCCATCCTGTGTCCCCAGACCTGGCTACGCAGCAATTTATATAACTTAGGAGCTGCTGCGTGGACTGGCCTGTGGGCACACATTAAGTCATGTAACTTCTGCTTGTGGCCAGCCAGCCATCCTGACCCGTGTCACTGTCCCCCAGAGTCTCTCTTATCATATAGTAACTGCTATGTGGCCCGGCCATTACTATATGATAAGAGAGACTCTGGGGGACTCAGGGGTCAGGGTGGCTGGCTGGCCACAAGCAGATGTTACATGATAGTCATGTCACTGTCCCCCACCCATATGGCCGTGTCACTGTTCCCCACACATTTGGCCATGTCACTGTGACATGGCCCAACGAGTGGGGAAACTACAATGACATGGTCCTATAGGTGGGGGACAGTGACATCAAGTCACTGTCCCAACTCGGGCCCTACCTCGTGCTGTGGCTGGCCTGGGGGCCGTCTGCTTCTGCCTCTGAAATGGTGGCTTTACGCTGGTGCCCGGCTTTTTTTAGGTAGGGGGTGTGGTGGGGGGACCTTTTTTTTTTTTTTTTTTTAAATTTAATTATGAGTGTGCTACTAGTCCAGTGTTCGGCCGTGGCTGCGCGCAGCCCGAACTAAAACTACATTTCCCAGCGGCCCTGCGGGGGATTGAGAAGACCGCCCGCCGGCCGCCGGGAGTACCTGCTGCCTCTGTTGCCGCGCCTGCGCTTTAGAGTTCACAGCGCAGGCAGGGCGGCGCCGCAGTGAAGGAAGGCGGCGCCGCCCTGCCTGGGCTGTGAATAGCAAACTGCAGGCGCGGCATAACAACGATAGCAGGGGCCGCCGCGCAGGGCCCCTGCTCTAACCAAATGCCGCGCCTGCGCTTTACTGTTCAAAGAGCAGGCAGGGCGGCGCCGCAGTGAAGAAAGGCGGCGCTGCCCTGCCTGTGCTGTGAACTGTAAAGCCCCGCTCTGACCGCCGCAGCCCGCACCACTCTGCCTGCGCAGCCCGGGAGTCCGGCACAAGTAACTAAGCGCAGCTGCGCAGGCAGGGCGGAAAGAACTGTGTCCGTCTGGCCTGCGGCGGTGAGAGAATCCATTGGGCCGGGCAGGCAGCCCCCCGGGCCCTCAGGGGCCCCCCTGTGCTCGAGGGCCCCCCGGGCACTGGCCTACCTGGCCCAATGGAAGAGCCGGCCCTGAGTACGGCTCCAATCCGTCCCAGAATAAGTCGTGTGAACGAGGCCTTACATGAGGTATTCCCATTTCCTTACTTATGGGGTAGAAGATGAGAACGAACTGGCTGCAGAGAACAGAGGTGACTGTGCGTGAACATCTCTCTCTATTCTATTCTGTGGGAGTTCTCTGTCACTGGCTCAGTCCCATCTCCTAACCTGAAGCTAAGGGAATACGCTAAAATAGAAAATGAAGCCATGATTATTTCTTCCACCACCACCAGTCCAGCGATGCCAGTGCTCCAGTGTTCTCTTGCGTCCTTCACTGATGATGTCTCATTCATGGATCACATGATGCTGCAACTAATCACTGGCCTCAGCAGTTACACGCGCATGAATATCATGTGACCACAGAGGTCAGTGATTGGCTGCGCGTCATGTGATCCATGCTTTTACGATTTTTGGTATCTCAAGTTGTATGTGCCCCAAAATGGTACCGATAAAATCTACAGTTTACCCCATAAGCCCTGACATAGGTCTATTGATTAAAAAGGAAATAGAAACATTATTGGTCTAAGACTAAGGTGCAGAGCAATTTTTTATTCAAAGAAAATGTGTAAGAAAAAATAAATTGCAATAAAACACAACAAAAACTATATAAATGAGTTATGGGCATAATCATGCTAAACTGAGGTAATAAAGTGAAAGGGGTAGTTGCGTTTCGGCAAATCCTCTTTGCTGGCCGCTCGTTGCTCAGTGCGGTCCGGCCCTGCACATTAAAGAAGAGGGCGGCACTAGCGCCGTCCTCCTCATTCACTTCTATGGAAGTTCCGAGTATAGACAAGAGCACACACTTGGCTATACTCGGAACTCCCATAGAAGTGAATGAAGAGGACGTCACTAGCGCCGCCTTCCTCATTCACGTGCAGGGCCGAATCGCACTTGATAACGAACAACCGGCGAAGAGGATTTGCCAAAACGGGACTACCCCTTTAACATGTCATTTGTAAAAACAAAGCCCATAAAATAACAGTACAATTGCATTTTTTTTATTCCACTCCACACATAGGGCCACATGTATGAAAACTGTCTAGGTCTAAAACTCACTTTGTTGCCCATAGCAACCAATCAGAGCGCCCCTTTAATTTTTCCAGAGCACTATATGAAATGAGAGGGGAGCTCTGATTGGTTGCTATGGGCAACAAAGTGAGTTTTAGACCTAGACAGTTTTCATACATGTGGCCCATAATTTTGTTTTAATTTGTCAATACATTATATTGTGTAATAAATGGTATCATTATAAAACAGAACTCATTGTGTAAAAATCAAGCCCTTTATGGCTATGTGCATGGGATAATGAAAAAGTCATGGCATTTGGAAAGCACAGATGAAAAACAAGAACAGGATTACCACAAATCACTGAGTAAGAAAGAAGTTCATGTTACGTTTCTACCGAACAACATAGGATTTGGTTGATTTGTGTTAAAAGAAACCTGTCACATTGAATATGTACTGTAGTCTGAGCGGATTTATTTATAGAGCCACATGTATGAAAACTGTCTAGATCTAAAACTCACTTTTTTGCCCATAGCAACCAATCAGAGCGGTCCTTTCATTTTTCCAGAGCACTATATGAAATGAAAGGGGCGCTCTGATTGGTTGCTATGGACAACAAAGAGAGTTTTAGACCTAGACAGTTTTCATACATGTGGCCCATAGTGTTTTGAGAAAAGATTTAGTATAATCCGTAATTTATTGATTGAATTCCATGCTCTTTTAGTGCTTAGGAGTCCAGTGGGCGGTCATACACAGGGATCAACAGCTATCTCTATGCATGTTCATAGGGAATTCTGTCAGTCACTGAGCAGGACAGCCCACTGGACTCTTAAGCATAAGAACAGGGATTTTAAAAAATAACTTACAAGTTATGGTAAATCTTTTCATACAACACTACAGGCAGTCCCCAGGTTACAAATGGGATAGGGACTGTGGGTTTGTTCTTAAAGGGGTTGTCTCGCTACACTGATTCATCTTACCTCAGTCCTGTTTTCTTGGTTTCATTTTGAATTCAGGGGCATGTTTACTGGCTTGTACTAGGCTGCAATAGAAGCCAGGTCTGTAGCTATAGCAACCAGTGCTGGCAGCCTATCAGGAAAGATTAAACAGGTCTGTAGCTATAGTGACCTGAGGAGCTGATGCAGCCCATAGAAGAGGGTATATCTAGGAATAGGTAGGACACTGTTAATGGACATATATTGCAAAGTGACTTGTTTTTGCAAGATCTTTAAATTGAAAAGCAATGCTTGTAGTGAGACAACCCCTTTAAGCTGAATTTGTATGCAAGTCAGAACAGGCATATCTATTAACTGTAACTCCATAACAAAAGTTTTTTTTTTTTAGTTTTGGGTAGTGCAGGGAAGGGTTTTTACATTTGTTTTGTTGTCTGTGCCTGTGTTAAGAAGATTTCACCTCATGTGCTGCTGTGGCATGCTGGAACTTGTCGTCACACAACTACTTTCTGCTGTGGAACATGGAACTACAAGTGCCAGCATGCCCCATAAGTCCCCCTTTGTAACTAGGGGACAGATGTAAGTCAGAACGCTGTAAGTCGGGGACTGTCTGTATATATAAGTCTGCTCTGCTCCTTCTACTCTGTAATACGATGTTGATAGACTGGACTGCATTTTTATGGTGGTAAGTTCCCTTTATACAGCTCTGACTAATTCAGAAATTTTCCCTGGAAACACTAGGCCTTCTGTAGAAACTGGTATATACAAGTACAAATAGAGAAGTTGCCCATGGCAAGCAATAACATTTCAGATTCGATTTTACCAATTAAAAAATCAAATTAACGGAGCGACCTGATTGGTTACTATGGGCAATTGCTGTAATTTATGTCTGTACTAGTTATTATACAACACTCATTGTCTTTCATTCATGGGCTCTAATTGAAAGACGTACTGTTCTATGTGTATACACGATTGAGTCAAGCTGTGCTCCAGCGCTATATGAATAATTGGCAGGAGAATTACAATGAAAATGCATTTGAATCTGAAAGTGGTTTTCGCCTTATGGGGTAATCATTTGCTTTCTCTGAGTCATCTCAGATCGTGTATACAGCTGGAATGGCTTTGCCGAAAGTTCTGGGCCAACTTCAGTTCTGGGCGAAGAGGCCTGTGATGTTTTCCAATGGCCAAATGAGAGTAATTTATTGCAGCCTATGCAGATCATTGTCTCTGGAGGACGGTCTGCCTCAAGGTCTATACAGTAGATCTGCGTATTGACTGCAAAATTGACCTCTTCCCCCCAGTGTAAATGACAGTTGAAGCTCCTGACATCTAACATAGAATAATCTGTCCATCGGGGCCGGAGTGACAGGTGGAACTGAACTCCATAAGACAGCCAGTGCAATCGCCGTTGTTAATAAAACAATGAAGAAGGAATGAATTTCTGGGGTGTAATTAGCTCCGTTCTGCAGTGCTGATTCCCATCTCCTCTCCTTTCTAAATGACTCTCCCAGCAAAAAGGCCGCCGTCTTCTTAATTAAATAGAATTCCTGCTCTGCTGCCTTCTGCCAAGGAGTCTCAGAGGAGCCTGGAGAGGGAAAGGTATCGCGCCACACAAAAGTGACTGGGAGGCTTTAAACCTGAGCGGCTCCAAGGCTAACTGTGTGTTAAATGTGTGCGCAAGGGATGACTGCAAAGCAGTTGTGTGAATGATCTGCAGCGGGTACCATATTCTCAGAAGATTTGATTTATAGCCTTTGAGAAAACGCAAGTTCTTCTTCCGAATCTGCAGGAGGGACTCTTCACAGCTTGTGCGGCAGAATGCCATCGCAATGAATGGTATCACAGTGTGCCCTCTTTTAATCAGGTACAAATCTCTCTATTAACTCCAGGAGAGGGATATGACCAACTACAGAGTGTTGTGTCTCCTTCTTATCAGCTACGGCGGTTTTATCAACGTGCCAGAAGCGGTGTTCTGCCTGTGC
The DNA here is from genome assembly GCA_025379985.1 of Phyllomedusa bahiana. Classification (NCBI taxonomy): domain Eukaryota; kingdom Metazoa; phylum Chordata; class Amphibia; order Anura; family Hylidae; genus Phyllomedusa; species Phyllomedusa bahiana. The sequence continues at coordinate 11,875 of JAODAL010054145.1, read as the reverse complement.
TGCTACAGCAACATTTGTGGGTCCCTATTTTTGGACTTTGCATCATATACAATGGAGGGTTGTGCTAATGTGAAGTACACCTGCAGTGTTTTACCCAACAAACCTGCTAGAAAATGCATTTGGTGGGTAAATTCAAGTTTCTAAAATAAGGGTTTCAACTGCAGGTTGTTCACTCTATTTATTTCAGTATGGGGTAGAGAAGGGGGAGAGTTCAATTACTACAGCCCTTTACTTTCTCCCTGCTCATGCTGGCTGCATTAGCAGATAAAGAGATAGACATATTAATAGACAGTTGCACATAGATAGCTGAATAGAGATAGATAGATAGATAGATAGATAGTTACTGTAGATAGATAGATGGACATATAGATAGACTGGTATAGTTAGAATAGACAGAGATATATTAGATTGACAAAGAGAAAATTATAGTTACATAGACAGATAGATATCTGATAGAAAATACAGTTAGAACTTGTCCCCACGGCATGGTATGTTGGTCGGTTTTTCAGATGGTTTGTGGTTTTAGAAACTGTCTGAAAACCAATATGCAATGCTCCCCCATAGACTTTAATAGAAAATTAAGGAGGAGAGTTCAATTACTACAGCCCTTTACTTCCTCCCTGCTCATACTGGCTGCATTAGCAAATAAATAGTGTGGCCGGGCGACCTTAGGCGGTCGCATGGTGCTGCCACTAGATGGTGGACATTAGGGGACCTGGTAGAAACATGCCACCGAGGGCATGGTCTCGGTGGGGGAAGCCAGGTGTTGTCAGCAACATCAGGTTGCTGACACTCATGTGTAGTATGGGTGATGTCCAGCCATTATGGGGTGGCTTTCCCGGAACAGCTGCAGTTGGGTGGGTGGCTGTTCCCACGTTCCCATGTTCCCACGTTCCAGTTCCGGGATTTACCATACCTATAAAAGCCTGGTACTCTGGGTTATCTGGGGGGCGTGGTCTGCTACCTGCAGTGTGGAGCAGCAGAGCTGAGGAGAGACCTCTGGCCCCCAAGAGGCTGAGGGAAGCCTACACCAGTGGGTGAGATCGGAGGTGCATTGGTGGTAGTGGACGCTAGGTCCAGGCCACAGATAGAGAGGGACTAATTTGTTTAGTTAGTGGCCAGACGGCCTGAGATTTATTTTTGTATGCTTTGTACGTTTACCCTGTGTTGGACAATAAAGCTGGCTGAAACCAGATTTAAAGAAGAAGCCTTTGTCGGTGTGCCATATGTTGGAGTGCCAGCCTGTTTTATGGAAAACGGCGATCCTGGAGCTAAAACCCCCTGAGCCGGTGCAAGATGGCGGCCGAAATGTGAGTGAGGCGTCACACTAGATCGACATATTACTAGATAGTTGCAGATAGATAGATAGACAGACAGATAGATAGATGGATAGATAGATGGACGGTTAGATAGATATATAGACTGGTATAGTTAGAATAGACAGAGATATATGAGATAGATTGACAAAGAGAACATTATAGTTACATAGACAAATAGATATCTGATAGATAATACAGTTACGGCTTTTCCCCACAGCGTGGTATTTTGGTCAATAGATAGATAGATAGATCTGATATGAAGATGGATATGAGATAGGTAGATAGATGGATAGATAGATGGATAGATAGATCTGATATGAAGATAGACATGAGATAGGTAGATACAGGGCCGGGACGACGGGTAGGCAGAGGTAGGCGATCGCCTAGGGCGCCTACCTCTGCCTGTCCCTAATGGGCGCAGTCAGGGGCCCCGACCCCCGCCGGCGCTCCAGGCTGCTGCCATGGGCCTGGAGCGCCGGCGGCCTCTTTAGCTGTATGTGTGTCCGCTGGACGCACATAGAGCTGCGGGCTTCTGCGGAGCAGCGAGCGAGCGCTCCCTGCCCCGCAGACAGTGTCGGACCCGCTCACCGGAGGATCGCTGGATCCCCCGGTAAGCCGCAGGGCCGACGGGTCCTCATAGCGCTGAGGACCCGCCGCGGCCCCGTGCGGCTCAGCCGGCAGCGTCGCGATGAAGTGATGTCATCGCGACGCTGCCTCTCCTCGGGCGCACAGCGCGTCAAAGGCCGTGCGCCCGAGGAGCGCCGAAGGAGCGTCCCGGCGCTGGAGGCGTGATGACATCATCACTCTCCAGGGGGTCGGACTGAAGAGGAGCGCGAAAGCCGGGACAGAAGAGGAGCGCGGGGGCTGGGACAGAGGTAAGGTGAGTATAATGTTAATTATTTTTTACCTGCCTGCCTGTGGCCCCCATATGCCTGCCTGTGGCCCCTATACGCCTGCCTGTGGACACCATATGACTGCCTGTGGCCCCTATACGCCTGCCTGTGGCCCCCAAAACGCCTGCCTGTGGCCCCCATACGCCTGCCTGTGGGCCCAATACGCCTGCCTGTGACCCCTATACGCCTGCCTGTGCCCCTTTACGCCTGCCTGTGGCCCCATACGCCTGCCTGTGGCCCCCATACGCCTGCCTGTGGCCCCCATACGCCTGCCTGTAGCCCCCATACGCCTGCCTGTGGCCCCCTATATCTAACACAAATATCAGTGGCACACTAAAGACTAAGTAAAACCTCAAGGTATATAGGAATATTGGAAATGCATTACTGCTAAGGAAAATATGAAAAACCGGGGGACTCTTAGTTTCCAGTATTTGATCAAAGATTGTATTAAGCTCACCTCCCAAAACGAAAAAGGGGATCCCAGAGCAGGTGAGTCCCTACACTGAACATGTTACCTCACTAGGCGCAATTCAGACTGCAACTTCTCAGGGAGTGGTAGGAACTTGCAATCGGATTATCCTGCACTGGTTTAAAAGAGGCAGCTGAGTGCAGGATACACTCCCTGAGAAGTTGCAGTCTGAATTGACGCCTAGTGAGGTAACATGTTCAGTGTAGGGACTCACCTGCTCTGGGATCCCCTTACTTTTTTGGGAGGTGAGCTTAATACAATCTTTGATCAAATACTGTAAACTAAGAGTCCCGGGGTTTTTCATATTTACCTTAGCAGTAATGCATTTCCAAAAATTCCATATACCTTGAGGTTTTACTTAGTCTTTAGTGTGCCACTGATTTTTTGTTTAGATGTATGCAAATTGCCTTTTCAGTGTGCACCCTATTCTTGCGTTTTTCAAAGTATATTTTAGTTGTGCACAGCCTTATTACGTTTTGTGGCCCCCTATACGCCTGCCTGTGGGCCCCATACGCCTGCCTGAGCCCCCATACTCCTGTCTGAGCCCCCATACGCCTGTCCGAGCCCCCATATGCCTGTCTGAGCCCCCATATGCCTGTCTGAGCCCCCATATGCCTGCCTGAGCCCCTAGCTATATTCCTGACAGTGTGCCCCTATATTGCTGCCTGAGTGAGCCTATAGCTATATACCTGCCTGAGTGCCTCTAAATTTATATACCTACCTGTCTAAGGGACAATATCTATATACCTCCCCTAAACTGAGGAGACATATATACATATACCTGCCTGACTGAGACGGCATATCTATATACCTGTCTAACTGAGGGGACTTATATACCTATAATTAAGGAGGTACTGGAAATGTGAGAATTCTAAGTTTACTTGTGTCCCAATCTGCAGGGACGAGTCGTGGCCGGAAGCAATCAGCATGAAGGTGTGAACCGGATGGAGAAGAAAAGGGAAAGTGAACGACGCTGATCAGAAATGATGTCTCCGGTGAGTCACTAAATGTAACTGCAGTGTAATCCCTTATATTTCTGCAGAGCATCTACATACAACTAGTATCTACACTCTATGGTCCCTGTATGGCGGTGGTATATGTAATCAGAGCCTGTGTACAGCTGATAGTCACATGTGGGGGCGGGGTTCGGTCAGGGTCTGGCAGGTTTATTTGATCCTTTAGGAGTTATTGTTTTGGGTCTTGGTTTTGTAGGAGTGTTGTTATTAACAATCGTTCGTCTGGTAGATTTGCTCCATGTATCGGTGGATTATTTATTTACTGTTATTTAGGGTAAAGTCATATGTAAGTGAGCGATTTGAAAACGCAAATTTGTCAGGGCTGATTTTTTATTGTGCAGTGACTGCCTGAGGAGATGGACGGGAGCTATGTGGGAAAAGCAGAAAATTAGTGGACAGATCTGGTGCAGGGTCGAGAGGAATTAGTGTGTGTGTGTGTGTGTGTGGGGGGGGGGGGGGCATTTTTTTGGGAGTGAGAGGGGGGCGCCATTGGCTGTACTCGCCTAGGGCACCAAAATGCCTTGTCCTGGCCCTGGGTAGATAGATAGATCTGATATGAAGATAGATATGAGATAGATAGATAGATAGATAAACCAAAATGCAATGCTCCCCCGTAGACTTTAATAGAAAATCTGTTCAGCAGTCCACACTGACCGAATTTTCCGCTGGATGGTTTTTGACACCATTGACGTAACGAAAAATTTAGAACATGTTCATTCTTCCGCTCGGTTTTTGGGCAGAATATGAACATGTGGGTGCGAAGGGGGACAGCTTGAATCCGAAAACTGCGGACAGAAGCCATCCTCCTGCATGCCAAAAAAAGAACAGAATACCGGTCGGAAAATCCTATCGTTATTTGGTCTTTGCCGTGTAAACGCAGCCTTAGTTAAAAAGATAGATAGATACAGTTAGATATAGTTAGTTAGTTAGATGCATAGATACACAAATGTAGTTAGACCGAGCTGTAATTCTTTTGTATTTGTACTACATTAAACAATAGTAGTATAATGTTGTACCGTGTTAGCCATAGAAAGTAGTAGAAGAGTGAAGAAATCAGGCGATACCTTTTTCAGGCTAACTGAGTATATTTGATGGTGATGGTGAACTAGCTAGTTCTCTCGAAAGCTCACCATCAAATATACTCAGTTAGCCTGAAAAAGGTATCGCCTGATTTCTTCACTCTTCTACTACGTTAAACAATGTCCACAGTATGAGAGTATGACGGGGGTGTAAAGCACATGAAAATTTAAAAGCACTGGGAAGTTTTTATTTAACAGCATACATTGTTACAACCGTCAAACAGTAATCAAACTACTGTCTGCACTTTCTGCAAGTTTTATGAAAACATTCCCCTTATGGCTTTCAACAGTCACAGCAATATTCTCCCAGCAGTCAGTGCCCCTCTTTCCCCTATTAGTCACTGCAGTGTCCTCCCAGAAGTAAGTGTCCTTATTTCCCCTAGTAGTCACTGCAGTGTTCTCCCAGCAGTCAGTGCCCCTCTTTCCCCCAGTAGTCACAGCAGTGTCCTCTGAGCAGTAAGTGTCCCTCTTTCCCCCAGTAGTCACTGCAGTGTCCTCTCAGCAGTAAGTGTCCCTCTTTCCCCCAGTAGTCACTGCAGTTTTTTCCTAGCAGTCAATTGCCCCTCTTTCCCACAGTAGTCACAGCAGTGTCCTCTCAGCAGTAAGTGTCCTTCTTCCCCCCAGTAGTCACTGCAGTTTTCTCCTAGCAGTCAATGCCCCTCTATCCCACAGTACAGTAGTCACAGCAGCTCTTCTATAATGGTCAAAGCATTTTCCCTATTTTCTAGTTCCTCACATCATTGCTCCCTTTCCTTAGTAGTTTCACAATTGCCCACAGCCAACATACCCTAGTACTCACAATAGTGTCTCCTTCCTCTCTGTCATGGTCACTTCACAGCACCTCACTTTTAGGCTAGGTTTACATCTGCGCTGTTATTTCCATTTTTCTGTTCCATCATAAGAACAGAAAAATGAAAATGGCAATGCTGGATCTGTTTCATAATGGACACCAACAGCACCCATTGGGCCCAATAAACTATAATCTGGTTTATCATGTTTCAATGATGGTGTCCTTCCTTTAATTGGAAAAAATACTGCTGCATGCTGTGCTATTTTTTCCCATCCCCACTTGACAGAATCCGTGGTGGAGACTCCTAACAGAACCTGCAACACAGATGAGCGGGCCTCAACTCATAGCAGTGTTTTTTCCAGTCATCATAAGACTTTCCTCTCTGTCTCAGGATATACTCACCTTTAGGTCATTACCACAATGCTCACAAAGATCAATGTGGAATGTACATCAATTATGGCATAGAAAATTTTACTAAACTTAACCCACTGCAACCTAGAATCGTATAAGAATGTTTTTTTGTTGTCTGATGTCTATTCTTGGGGCATGGCCAAATGACTGAACCAATCTTATACCAAACGACACGTTGGTACTTTAGAAGGTTTTAGACTGGGTTGCAGTTCTCTAGGACAGGGGTCCTCAAACACCGGTCCATGGACCTGCACCTGGCTGTGGAGCATGCTTTACTGTTCCGTGTCAGCCCCAGGCTCCAAATGTTGCCGACCGCCCATTGACTTTAAAAGTCAAGGCGGTTGACGACTATGTGCAGCTGCTTTGCCAGGGAGAAAGCAGAGGCAGTTCATTATTGTCCCCGCTTTCCCAATCATTGTATATACAGCACTCAATCAGCACTGTATATACACATCAGTGGCGCAGAGGGCTTGATGCAACGGTGTCATCATGCCCCTGCGCCGCTGGGTCTTCTTGGATACCAGCTCCTGAAGCTAGCTGCTCGGCAGGGGATCAGGGAGAGGTGAATAACTTATTTTTTTTATTAGCCTGCCTATCTACCTACAGGGGGCATATACTTATTACTGTGCTACTGCCACATCACAGCAGAAGAGAGGCATCACATTCTTTACAACCAGAGCCGGGACGACGGGTAGGCAGAGGTAGGCGATCGCCTAGGGCGCCTACCTTTGCCTGTCTCTAAGGTTCGCAGACAGGGGCCCCGAACCTCGCTGGGCTCCAGGCCGCTGGACGCACATACAGCTGAGGGCTTCTGCGGAGCAGAGAGCGAACACTCCCTGCTCCGCAGACAGTGTCGGACCGGCTCCCGGAGGATCGCTGGATCCTCCTCTAGGCCACGGTCCGACACAGCGGGGCCGCCGCATCCTCATAGCGCTGAGGACCCCCGCGGGGCCCTGTGCAGCTGAGCTGGGCAGCGTCGCGATGAAGTGATCTCATCGCGACACTGCCTCTCCTCAGACGCACAGCCATCATAGGCCGTGCACCGAGGAGCTGCCTGAGGAGCGTCCCGGCGCTTGAGGCGTGGCCTGAAGAGGAGCGCGCGGCTGCGAAGCAGGTAAGGTGAGTATTAATGTTATTATTTTTAACTGAGTGCCCCCTATATCTATATATGCCTGCCTGAGTGCCCCTATATCTATATACCTGCCTGAGTGCCCCTTGCATCTATATATGCCTGCCTGTGTACCCCTATATACCTGCCTGTGTGCCCCCTATATCTATATATGCCTGCCTGTGTGCCCCCTATATCTATATATGCCTGACTGTGTGCCCCTATATACCTGTCTGTGTGCCCCCTATATCTATATATGCCTGCCTGTGTGCCCCTATATACCTGCCTGTGTTCCCCCTATATCTATATATGCCTGCCTGTGTGCCCCTATATCTATATATGCTTGCCTGTGTGCCCCTATATACCTGCCTGTGTGTCCGCTATATCTATATATGCCTGCCTGTGTGCCCCTATATACCTGTCTGTGTGCCCCCTATATCTATATATGCCTGCCTGTGTGCCCCTATATACCTGTCTGTGTGTCCCCTATATCTATATATGCCTGACTGTGTGCCCCTATATACCTGCCTCTGTGTCCCCGATATCTATATATGCCTGCCTATGTGCCCCCTATATCTATATATACTTGCCTGTGTGCCCCTATATACCTGCCTGTGTGCCCCTATATCTATATATGCCTGCCTGTGTGCCCCTATATACATGCCTGTGTGCCCCTATATCTATATACCTGTCTGTGTGCCCCTATATCTATATACCTGCCTGAGTGCCCCTATATCTATATACCTGCCTGAGTGCCCCCTATATCTATATATGCTTGCCTGTGTGCCCCTATATACCTGCCTGTGTGTCCCCTATATCTACTGTATATATGCCTGCCTGTGTGCCCCTATATACCTGCCTGTGTGCCCCCTATATCTATATATGCCTGCCTGTGTGTCCCTATATACCTGCCTGTGTGCCCCCTATATCTATATATGCCTGTCTGTGTTCCCCTATATACCTGCCTGTGTGCCCCCTATATTTATATTTGCCTGCCTGTGTGCCCCTATATCTATATATGCTTGCCTGTGTGCCCCTATATACCTGCCTGTGTGCCCCCTATATCTATATATGACTGCCTGTGTGCCCCTATATACCTGTCTGTGTGCCCCTTATATCTATATATGCCTGCCTGTGTGCCCCTATATACCTGTCTCTGTGCCCCCTATATCTATATATGCCTGCCTGTGTGTCCCCTATATCTATATATGCATGTCTGTGTGCCCCTATATACCTGCCTGTGTGCCCCCTATATCTATATATGCCTACCTCTGGGCTCCTATATACCTGCCTGTGTGCCCCTATTTCTATATACCTGCCTGTGTGCCCCTATATCTATATACCTGCCTGAGTGCCCCTATATCTATATACCTGCCTGAGTGCCCCTATATGCCTGCCTGGGTGCCCCTATATACCTGACTGAGAGTGCCCCTATATCTATAATCCTGCCTGAGTGCCCCTATATGCCTGCCTGAGTTCCCCTATATACCTGCCTGAGAGTGCCCCTATATCTATATACCTGCCTGAGTGCCCCTATATGCCTGCCTGAGTGCCCCTATATACCTGCCTGAGAGTGCCCCTATATCTATATACCTGCCCGAGTGACCCTAGATTTATATACCTGCTTGTCTAAGGGTACAATATCTATATACCTGCCTAACTGATGGGAACCTATATATAACTGCCTAATTGAGGGGACACATATACCTGTCTAACTGCAGGGACCTATATAGCTTCCTATCTGAAGGGGCATATCTACCTGTCTAACTGAGGGGACATATATACCTAACTGAGGGGACATATATACCTGTCTAACTGAGGGGACATATATACCTGTCTAACTGAGGGGACTTATATACCTGTCTAACTGAGGGGACTTATATACCTATAAGTAAGGATTTAATGGAAATGTGAGGTTTCTAAGATATTTGTGCCCCAAACCCTGCAGGGACAGCTTTGGCCGGGAAAAAACCAGCATGAAGTAAGAACGATAGAGAAAAAAGGGAAAGTGAACGACGCTGATCAAAAAGACGTCCCCCTTGGTCACAAATGTAACTGCAGTGTAAAAACCCTTATATTTCTGGAGAGCTACAAACAACTAGTTCTACCACTATCTGGGTCACTGTATGGCGGTGGTGTTATTAATCAGAGCCTGTGTACAGCTGATAGTCCACATGTGGGGGTCGTGTTTGGTCAGGTCTTTGGGAGGATTTTTGATCCCTTAAGTAGTAATAGTTTTGGGGTCTTGGTTTTGTAGGAGTGTTTTAGTAACAATCATTCGTCTGGTAGATTTGCTCCATATATAGGTGTATGTTTTGGTGACTGTTATTTAGGGGTACTACACTGTCATATGTAGCTGAGCGATTGTGAAAAAGCAGATGTGTCAGGGCTGATTTTTATCATACCTCCCAACTTTTAGAGATTGCAAAAAGGGACACATCAGGCCATGCCTCTAACCATGCCCAAACACATGACCTCATACTAAGACATGCCTCTAACCACGCCCATACACATACATGCCAACTTTTTAGACAGCCAAAAAGGGACACATTCTCAGGATTGCATTGTGTCCAATAACGAAATATTAAGTAAATTGTTCTGTAATATACAGGTACTAAGACATCAGATACTTTTTAAAGCAAGATAGTCAGTTTATTGACGCAAATCTATTTCTCAAATGAAAAAGAGGACATATAGACCAAAGAGGGACAAGGGTTTAAAAATGGACTCCCCCCCAAAATAGGGACATTGGAGGTCTGTTTTTATTGTGCAATGACTGTGAGGAAATGGACGGGATCTATGTGGAATACGCCCGAAAATAGTGACAGAACAAGAAGCTTTTTCTATGTAACAATACAACCGCAATTCACAATGTGGCGTGAAAAATTCTGTGTGCACCCAGTGGTGCAGCGGGGAGAGGGGTGCCGGGGCGAGAGGGTCGGGCGCAGGGGCGAGAGGAATTCGCGGGGGGGGTGCACCTTTTTTGGGAGCGAGAGGGGGCGCCATTGGCTGTACTTGCCTAGGGCACCAAAATGCCTTGTCCCGGCCCTGCTTACATCTACCCTTATTACTGTACTACTGCCACATCACAGCAGAAGAGAGGCACCACATACCTCACATCTACCTGTAATACTGTACTACTGCCACATCACAGCAGAAGAGAGGCACCACATACCTCACATCTACCTGTAATACTGTACTACTGCCACATCACAGCAGAAGAGAGGCACCACATACCTCACATCTACCTGTAATACTGTACTACTGCCACATCAAAAACCCCCCCCAGAAAAAAACCCCCCAAAACCTCAAAATCTACCGGGTTAATACTTAACTATTTCCCCACTTTCAAGCAAAAAAGGGGGCCCACCAAAAGCCTCAAAACTACCGGTAATATTTAAACAACTGCCAACATCACAGCAGAAAAAGGCCCCCACATACCTCAAAACCCCTGTAATAAAGGTACTATTTGCCACATCACAGCAGAAGAGAGGCACCAATACCTCACATCTCCTTAAATGAACACTCCCCACACACAAAAGGCACCAAAAACCCCACATCTCCCTAAATACGTACATTTCCCCCACAACAAAGGAAAAAGGCCCCACAAACCCCATCACCCAAAACTTCTACTGCCACACCACAAAAAATTCAATGACCCCCCCCGGGTCCGTCCAAAAAAATCCCGGGAAAAAAAAATACCTCAGTCCTCTGACGCTAAGGGACCTCTTTAAAATTCCTTGCTAACTTTGCATTTTTTTCCCCCTGTTTTGTGATCACATAGAAGAAACCACATACCTACACACCTTTATACTGTACAACTGCCACATCAAAAAAAAACACCAAACCAAACATCTCCCCTTTATAACTCCCTTACTCCCACAAAAAAACCCCCAAAAACCCCCCAACACCTTAATCTGACTACTCCACATCACAGCAAAGAGAGAGGCACCCACAGCCACATCTACCTTTAATACTAAAACCTCCCAAATCACAGCTAAAAAGGGGCATCAAATACCTCACTCTACCTGTAAAACTGTACTACGCCACATCACAGCAAAGAGGGGCATCACATATCTCAGATTTTCCCCCTTAAACTGACTAAAACTCCACTCAAAGCAAAAAAGCACACAATCTAAATCTACCTATTACTGAACTACTGCCAATCACCCGAAAACCCACAACTCAATCTACCCTTTTTATTACTAACTGCCAAAACACAGCGGGGAGAGAGGCACACATACCAGACACCCTTAACTACAACGCCACCACACAAAAACCCCACCACATACCTCACCCACCTTTTTATGACACTGCCACACACGAAAAGACACCACACACCCAATCTCCCTTTTAAACACTACTCAACACAAGCAAAGAAGGCCCAAACAACCTCACATCCACCCTTAAAACGACAAACCCATCCTGCCCACACACAAAAAAGGGCACATAACCCACACACCTGTAATACTGGACTACTGCCCCACACAGCAAAAAACCCACAAAACCCCCATCCACCGAAAACTGACTTACTACCACACACAGCAGAAAAAGGGGCACCAAAAACCCACATCCCCCCCTTATTACTTACTACTCCAAATCACACAGAAAAAGGGGAAACTATACCCACATCCCCTTAATACTGACTACCCACACACAGAGAAGAAGGCGCCAAAAAACCCCCACCACCTTAATACTTACATTTCCCCAAAACCAGCAGAAAAGAGGCCACATACCCAAAACTCCCTTATTCTGAAACTACGCCCATCACAGCAAAGAGAGGCACCAAC
>JAODAL010054144.1:0-24816 GCA_025379985.1 Phyllomedusa bahiana | reverse complement strand
GGTGGTTTGCAAAAGTATTCATATCTCTTGAACTGTTCCTCATTTTTAAACATTACAGCCATAAACTTAATTGTATTTTATTGATATTTTATGTGATACAGCAACACAAATTAGCAAGTATTTGTGAAACATAAAGAAAATAATACATGGTTTTCCAAATTTTTGCAAATTAAAAATTTAAGAAGTGTGGCGTGCATACTGTATGTATTCAGCCTCCTAAAGTCAATACTTTGAGGACCACTTTTAGCTACAATGATAGCTGCAGTCTGTTGGAGGAAGTCTCTACCAGCTTAGCACATCTAGAGGCTAAAATTTATCTTCTTTGCAGAATAGCTCTAGCTCACTAATTTGTTGGCGAATGTTTGTGAACAACAATTTTCAAGTCTTGCAACAGATTCTCAATGAGATTTAGGTCTAGACTTTGACCGGGCTATTTAAACACATGAATATGCTTTGATTTAAATCCTTCCATTGTAATTTTGTCTGTATGTTTAGGGTCGTTGTCCTGCTGGAAGGTGAACCTACTCCTCAGTCTCAAGTCTTTTGCAACCTCTAAGGTTTTCCTCAAGGATTGCCCTGTATTAAGCTCTATTCGTCTTCCCATCAACTCTGACCAGCTTCCCAGTCCCTGCTGAAACAAAGCATCCCCACAGCATGATGCTGCCACCATCATGCTTCACGGTGGGGATAGGTGTTGTGCAGTGTTGGCTTTCATGCACACATAGCATTTGGCATTTAGGCCAAAAAGTCAAATTTTTGTCTCCTCTGACCAGAGCGCCTTATTCGATATGATTGTTGTGTCCCCTACATAGCTTTTTGCAAACTGCAAATGAGACTTCATATGGCTTGCTTTCAAAAAGGGCTTTCTTTTTGCCACTTGTCACTGTCTTGTGGACAGATTCTCCCGCCTGAGCTGTGGATCTGTGCAGCTCCTCCAGAGTGAGCCCGAGCCTCTTGGCTGATTCTCTAATTAGTACTGTCCTTGTCTTGGCTGTCAGTTGAGGTGGATGGCCATGTATTGGTAGGTAAGCAGTGGTGCCATACTCCTTCCATTTATGGATGATGGATTGAACAGTGCTCCGTGAGATTTTCAGTGCTTGGACTATTTATAAAAAAAAAACTAACCCCACAATACACTTTGTCACAACTTTATCCCTGGGCTGGCTAGTGTGTTCCTTGGTTCAATAATGTTGTTTGTTCACTAATGTTCTCTAACAAACCTCTGAGGCATTCATAAAACATCTGTAGTTATACTGAAATTAAATTACATACAGATATACTCTATTTACTAATTAGGTGACTTCTAAAGGCAATTGGTCACAATAAATTTAGATTTATCAGAGTACAATGTGCTGAAAACATACGCACATCACACTTTTCAGTTTTTAATTTGCAAACATTTGGAAAAGCATGTATAATTTTCCTTGCAATTGACAAATACTTGCTACTTTGTGTTGCTCTATCACATAAAATATCAATAAAATAAATGTAAGTTTGTGGCTTTATGTAAAAAGTGAGGAACAGTTCAAGGGGTATGAATACTTCTGAAACCCCCTACATAGACTGCTGTACTCTATTTCAGGAGTATATATAGCTAGACCTCTTAGACGGCTCTATGTTAGTAAAGGCACTTTATAGATAGTTAGGTAAGTTATATCTAAAGGCGCTGTGTACTTGGTAAATAGCTAATGAGGACTTTGTTCCAATTTCAATTTAAGTTTGGGCTTTGCTTTTGTTTAGATCAACTTGCTCATTTTCAAATACTATACAAGAATTGTGAGGTTCAGTATACCCTATAAATAAAAGGTAGAAAGCCTGTATAATTTACTAGTTGAGATTTTAGTTAGGTTTTGCAGTCTTTCTCCATTGTTGTTTTTTGATTGCACGTAGGTCCTCCTCCCATTTTTCTTGTGATAAAAATGTTTGGTACACAATAGACCTTTTTCGTGTAGAGGTCAATCTGTGTAGAAATATATGTTGTTCACTACTATTGGTCTTGGTATGGAGGCCCTGCCTATAAGACTGCTTGATCATATTTAGGGTTCCATCTCAGATAGAGTTTCCCTCAGGATGTACTGAAAATACAAAACAGATCTTCTAGAGGAAAGCTCTGTTCAGGATATGACTGATGGAGCATGCCTTGATTTCTGAATGGCGAGTTGACATTAAAATAATTTCAGCATACCACTGCATTTTTTTATAATGGTATGTATGATCACATTGAAAATCATAAAAGGCGTTGTCCAAATCTTAACAAAAAATAATATTTTCCTGCTACGGCCAATAACCATCTTCTCAAGGTCTGCAGTTCCAGTGCTGTGTCTCTGTGGTCTTCTAATTACAGTGTTTGACTTCTGAACAGAGACATCACTGTTGAAGCTGATGATTGGCTGCAGTGGCAATGGGCCACTTATTTACATCACTGTTTGGAAGTGAACTGATCCAAATGGTGATGTAAGCAGAGGCACATGACCGCTGGAGAGAAGACTGGAGAGATGCAGCATTGGAACCTAGGTCCGGAGAAGGTGAGCATGGGCTTTTAATTTTATTTGGCCGAAGGAGAACAATATTATTTCTTGGTAGGACATGGACAACGTCTTTGACAACCTATCCAGGATCCATGGAATCTAAAGTATGTCCATTTTCATGGGTCCTACTGCAAGTCATGTTCCCTTGGGCTTTTTTGTTTATGAGAGAGACAGAAACAGCCGATTTCCATTCTCATGATTGGTGGTCTGATACCAACCTTTTAAATATGGTATGATATAGTCATGTAAATAGCTCCTTAAATATAAAAACAAAAATTTACAGTATTCTACTTTCTAAACTCCAAAACAACAAATGGCAGCTAGAATCTAACTGATTCTTGTTGCCAATACCCAATTTTTCATTGCACTGGTTGAGTTTGCATGTGGCACTGTTTGCACATGGCCTAGTACTGTCATCACAACAGCTAATTAGGAAAGAAGACAGAGATTTACTAGTGTGTTTTGTACTGTTGTGTACTTAAAAAAATGCTATAAAATAACCTCGTTTAACTGCAAAGGGTTGTAAATTCCATTATTTTGCTTTTTAGAATTTTTAGCTGGAAAACCTTTTGGCAGGACTGTTGTTTTTTTCCTTCCACAGTTGATTGCTTTTTTGGCAAATATTTTGATGTCCTGATTATTTCATATGCAAGGTATTGGCATCCTAGCACTCTCCCCGGTGGAAACTGTTGAGATGCTTTTGTTTCTGTCGTTCTGCACATGCAGATGTGGAGATAAATGATTTTCCTATACTGACTTCTCAACACATAATTGCAGTCATTGATTAAAGTTTTATCGAGGTTTTCCCAGACATGTTTGGACTACACTTGGCAGAATAAATAAAGCTCTTTACAAGCTGCGCCCAAGCAATGCATTAAGAAGAACTCTGGAACATGGCAATTTTCTACTATGTCTTCCATTCATCATAATTGCCCAGTTTAAGTTGTGCTTTTAATTGCATCTGATCTGCTTTACAATATATGACTCAAATTTATTTTTATAACTTCTGAGAATATTATTGGTAAATATATCAGAAATCACTTTTACTTTTTATTGTGCTTTTAATTTTTCCTGTTACCCGGTGTGCAAAGCAAAGCAGATTCCCATCACGATGCACTGTATAAAATAATTGCAGCTATACTCTAATTCAATTTCCAGAGATTCATGGTTCACTACACTGTTGGGGCTTAGCTAGAGAACCCTGGGAATTCAAAGCTTTTTATCGCAGAATTCCACTTGCAGAGTGTTAGTTTTCTAGATACAGTTCTTTGGCATTTGTTTTTAATAAAACACACTTGGGGATGCTGCTTTTTTGGGGTGGCTAAGGCTGCTAGTGCTTCTCATTACACTTTTTAAATACTTGCTGAAAAGACTTATAGTTTTTAGTTAAGGTGAAACATGACAGAACACGGTGATGATGGACAAGGATTTTTAGGTGGAAAAAATATACAGCTGAGTCTCATTATTATGACCACTTCCTACTTTCAACTTTGGCAGTGCGTAACTCATGAAGGAAGTCACGTGCAATGAGCTGGCTTGGTAGGAATATAAGGCGTGCAATAGGCTGTCCATACATATCCTTTGCTGTCATAGGCAAAAGGGGCGACTTACCAGAGTTGCAAAAAAAGATGGCTTTTGGGTCAAGGGTGGTAGTATTTGTAAAACTGCGCAATCTGTGAACTGTTTGTGTGCTGCTGTGGTGAAAGTGTATCGCCAGTGGAATGGCATCAGTGTGACGTGAAAACTGTAGAGGACTACGTGCCACTGATGTAAGAGATGGATGTCTGCTATGAAGGTGTGCAAGGTTGGACTGATACACTACAGTGAAGCAACTCACTGCCAAAATGAACCTGTGGCCTGCCAGACGTGTGTCTAAAAAACAGTCCAGTGGACCCTATTGTGTATGGGGCTCCAAAGCAGACAGATGGTCACTGAAACTCTGCTAACAAAGTTGCATTGGCAGAAAAGATTATAATTTTCTCAGTGGTATCGGAGTTGGACCTTTGCTATTTGGCAAAGGGCAGCCTTCCCTAATGAGTAATATTTTCTGCTTCATTAATTGTATGGACACTGTTATGTCAGATGAGAAAATCAGAGAACAAACACCCTGCAACCATTGCTGAAACAACACAAGCTGCTGATAGCAGCATTAAGGCCTGGAGAATGTTTTTGTGGTATTCTTTGGGTCACTCATCCATATGGGTGGCACTCTCAACCAATTTGGATATCAACTTTTTTTTGCAGACCACGTCCACTCATATATGCTGATTGTTTTCTCTGGGGCAGATGGTATCTCACAGCAACACAATGGGATATGTCACATAGGTAGAAATGTCCTACATGGTTAGAAGAGGATGACCAAGAAATCCAGGTACTACCCTGGCCTAATTATTCCCTAGAATTGAACCAATTCTGAGCATTTGTGGGACCATGTCGATGGTTGTTCACTTTCTGGATCCTTCCCTGGGTCCTCACCCTCCAGCAGCTATGGAATGCGGTCATCATGGTTCTAGATACCAACCTTCCAGGACCTTATTAAGTCACTCCCAGCCCGTGTAGCTGCTCTCCGTGCTATACAGAGGGTATTTTGGGTATTAGCTTGTGGGCATGTAACTCAACTTTGTACTTTGGTTCAAAAGGGGAATGTAAATGTAATATTTATAATATCAACATGCCTCCTAACTACCAGCCCTAACTACCAGCCATCTCTATGTCACTACTGTTTCAATATTTGCCAAATGCCGAGCCTTATTACTGTACATTAATTTTATATCCTTCATGATTCATTAGCTTTCTGTGTAAAATTGGATAGTAGTCTACAAGTTATAAAAAGTGCAAAATATTTGTAAATTAAATTTCTGAGGCACTTTTATCTTTAGCTTTTATTATTAATTGCTGTTTAAATTACATAGAATTGCATTTAGTAGTAGCAGGGCTAAGGTCATCATTTAAATGTTTTTTTTTCCAGGATTTTAAATTCAAAGCCTATGCATGATTGATAAGAAAATTACTCCTGGGACAGTAATGCAAAAATAATATAGCAACATACGTACCCAGGCCACTTTGTGTGTAATACTGCAACTCAGCCAATTCAGGAATAGACATCAATTTGTTGAGAACTGCTATAGAAATAGTAGTTCTAGTGATCATTTGGGTTTGTTTCCTTACCAATCATATATTGGTGACCTATCTTAAAGAACCCTCATCCTGAAATGCTGGTGGTCAGCTGTTTGATTTTTTTCAATCCAAAACAGAATAAATAACATTTTGTGAGAAAAAAATGTAAACATTGTGAAAACTTACGACTACTTATTCAAAGACTCTGCCTAAAACATTAGAGTTCCTCTAACTGATTTAATTCTGGAAAGAATCTACAAAGAATCTGTGAGCATCATTTGAGGTGCTAACATAAAGCATGATCTTGACTTTGCCTCTAGTGGTCATCTCAAGGACCCCTTTATTGGGTAGAAATGTACTCATTATCTTGCATCTAGGGGTAAGCGACCATGAAGGATCCTCATTATGGCTATGGCACTTTAGCATTTTATTGGCATAACTGGTGTTGAAGTTCACTGATGTATTTAGGGGAGTTTTAGTTATCTTGTTTGACAAATTGCCCTGGTATTAGTTTACTAAAGATTGTCATTGGCACACATGAATACATAAAAAAGACAAGGACATGTAGTTTTTTAGCACTTGCGTTGCTTATGAAATGTTTTATGAATTTGTTGCCACTTTCTCAGATTATTGCCACATACTCTTTCAATTTTTCGCAATTTTTTATGGCTTGTCATTTATAACTATTTATTCTTGGATAAGCCCTGGTTCACATCTGGATCAGAGGTTTACTTGGGAACCTCTGTGGCAGTGGTGAAAACAGACCTATTTTACAACAAAGAATAATTGCGCCCGACGGATCACAAAGGCTACAATGGGTTGGGTTTCAGCCGTGGTGTCTGTTGTTTATCCGGAAAAAAGATTGCAGCATGCCGTACTACTTATTCCGTCATTCACGATGGATTTTGCGACATAGGTTCCAAACTGAAGCTCTAACACAAGTGTGAAGAGTGCATTACCACATTGAGAATTGTCTGTACTAGCTGTGACTGATCCATTTTATATATTTTATTTTTATGATGATCAATAAAGTCCTTTTTATATTGCCCTAGTCTTAGAAATTATTTGTAGGGGTATAATGTGCAGATGTTGTAACCTAGCATGGTTTGTTCTAGCTGAGCATAAAACAGTTTATTTGCTCTATTTAATTACATCATTTTTAGGTATGACTTTTTAAAGGGGTTGTCTCACTACAAGGATTGCTTTTTATGTTAAAGATCTTGCAAAAACAAGTCACTTTGCTATATATGTCAATTAACAGTGTCCTATCTATTCTTAGATATCCCCTCTTGTATGAACTGCATCAGCTACTAAGGTCGCTATAGCTACAGACCTATTTGATCGATCCTGATATGCTGCCAGCACTGGTTGCTGTAGCTACAGACCTGACTTCTACTGCAGCCTAGTAGAAGGCAGTAAACGCCCCTGAATTCAAAATGAAACCAAGAAAACAGGACGAATCAATGTAGTGAGACAACACCTTTAATTTTCACAAGTTAATAGCAAGAGCCTTTTCATAAAACTAATGTAAGTATAAAAATATCTTTTTGGTATATTGAGGGATTCATATAAGTTCTATGACAGATGATTGGCTGGCCCTTTATAGAGGAGCTCTCTGAGAACTGGTATCTTGCAGAACTTCATTTAAATTCAAGTATTAAAATACTTTATGGAGTTTGTATGTTCCCCATATGCTTAGGTGCATCTCCAGTGGGTTCTTCAACTATTTCTCACTTTAAATAAAAAAATACTGATAGGTCAACTGGTTTTCTATGAAATAGGTGTGGGTGTGAGTTAGGAAATTAGATTGTGAATCTTATTGGGGACAGAGAGTGATATAAGTGATGACAATCTCTGTATTGAGTTATGGAACATGTTGGCTGTATATAAGCAATGGAAAAAAACAATAGGTCAATATATTCTTCCAAAGTAATTCCTTTTCCTCACTTGTTTAACACATTACTTATGGATAATAGGTGAACAGGGTAGAGAACTGAAATGTGATCCCATTCTATAACAAAACCCTTCTATTAATCATAAAGGAAACCTAAGGCTGTTTTCACACAGCGCAGTTTTGGTGCAGTTTTAACTGAGCTCCAATTAGGTGCCTTTATTACCAGCAAGCTTCTTTCATTTATCTAAACTGTTTGGAAAGGGAGTAATCAACCAGTGTGTTTGTATCCACAAGACTTCAAACACAGTCATTGATTACTTACTTGAAACACCTTTCTGGACAATTTAGACAACTGAAAGAAGCTTGCTGGTAATAAAGGCAGTTTAATTGGAGCGCAGTTAAAAGTGCACCAAAACTGCGCTGTGTGAAAGCACTAAAGCTTTTTGTTCTTGATCATCGTTGCATGTACTTAGCAGGGAGCAAAATAAAAAAAATATAATAATTCACGGATAGCTACAGATTTTGAGGGTACAAATGTAAAATGGTCGTGGGTGGAAGAAAATTACGGTGAATCAACTAATTGCTGCCATAAATAGCTGTAAATGACAGAATCTGCCATAATAGAAGAGACAATTGCCTGTAATTGTTAATTGTTGCCAACAAATTAAAGGTTTTCCAGAATATTTGTTTACATTCATTTGCATTATTATATTTCTATTGGGTGCTGGCGGAATACAAATAGATTCTTTCAAGTTTATTTAAAGATTGTTCGGAATTGTTCAGATTCTAATTACACAACAGCTCTTTGTCTTCAGTACTTATCAGTGACACAGTTTATGTTGTGATTAATATTCTTCCTGTTGTAATTTGCCAAATTAGGTGGGTGGAGTTAGCAATTGCCTACTTGCTGAACTCAACTCTCAGGTGTCATCCAGATTCCAACAGTTACATGACTTTGTCATGGATAGGAGTTTTGAAGAAAAAATTCTAAAGAAAGTTTTCTTGTAAACAGCAGTATATTGTTTAAATACCCCTTCATGACACCCAAACTAAGTTTTTACTTAAAGGTAGGATGGATTTTAAATGGAATTGGAAGCAGATTCCGCATTGAATTCTTTGTTACATAGTTAGTATGGTTGAAAAAAGACACGTGTCCATCAAGTTCAACCAAGGGTGGGGAAAATGTGGGTGAAGGGAGAGAGACCAGGATTTTAAGCCCAGCCTCCCCACTGGTTAATTCCCTGGAACCCACACGGCAAGAACCAATCTGCTCCAGGGGAGACCATATCTCTGACACCGGAGCCTCCACCAGCCAGGATCCAGAATATTACATAGCTACATACACATTAATATTCTTTAGTGTCAGGTAGTTACCTAAGCCTTTCTTGAAACTCCCAACTGTTCCTGCTGTGACCAGCTCCTCAGGCAGGCTATTCCACAGATTCACAGTTCTCACAGTGAAGAACGCCCTTCTCCTCTGGAGATTGAAACCTTTTTTCTCTAGTCGAAGGGAATGTCCTTAAATCCTCATGCACTCTGACTCTCATTCGTTTGAACTACAGCACAGATTTTCCACACCATGGATTTCAAATCCGTGATGCAGAAAAAAAGAATGGACATATTCATTCTTTAAAACAGATACTGCCTGGATTCCTCTTTTACAAGTTTGATGTGAAATGGCTGCAATAAATTTGCGATCGCTTAATTGCTTGTACTGTATACTGCAGTTTATAGAATTTTAGTGGTCAATTTATTACAGTCTGCCTCTGAACCAATTCAACAATTTTATGTTGAAGCTAGAAAAATTCTCAGATGGCTTGCCTGCGTCTTCATTCAGTTTGCAATGATATTTTCTGTGACAATTTGTGCTTTTTCTTAGCTATGTGAAGCCTCCCTTCTTTGCTTTGGAGCAGCAGCATTTCCTGTTTAAAAGCAGTGTCCCGTTACCATGTAAAACTACAAGCCCCAGGAGCCTTGCCTGTACTTTGTAGATCTTACTCTTTTCCAACCTCAGTGTTGTTGCATGCCCCCTTCAAAGGCTGCTATAAAAAGCCACAACCCGTTAGTCCCCTAATCTCCTGGAATTCACACAGAGCTGTTTCCTCTGTGTCCAGATACACAGATCTCCCGTTAGAGAGATGTTATTAAAGGGTTTGACTGGTCATTTTTAATTAAGATCATTATGGCAAAAACAATCTGTTTACACTTTATTGAGTTTACATGTAAATTACATTATGTGTTTTTACATGGCCATAACTGATGACATTCTGTTCATTCCTTACTACTATATATACTAAAATTACCTACTGGGCATGTGCTTTAGTCAGGAACCCGTTGCTTCTAAAGTGTAGCCACCTTATCCATTGGGCACACTAAGCAGTTGCACGTGGCCCCACAACACAAGCATAGGGGTCACAGGTGATGAATGTATGTGGGTCTCTGCCCTACCTATCAGTCTTGTAGGTTGCAGGATAATATGGCTGTATTTGGGGGGTGGTTATAGACAAGGCCTCATGTACTTCATGTACTTGGGCATGGCTAGTGGCATGGTCTGGTGTGATGTCATATATTTGGTCAGGACCCACTGCACTGCTATGCTTGGGGGCCTATAATGTTGTTAACACAGCTCTGTAGCCAACCCCCGCCCTCCTTGAGCACAGTGTCACGCTACTTTTTATAGTGTGACGTTTCATTCAGGGAGGGCTGTGGGTGGTTACACTTTAGAAGCGACGGTCTATGTATATGTGTATATAAAGTTGGAACCTTTAATTTAGCAAGTACTCTTAACATATACCTATGAAAAGTTATAAAGCGGTATGAGTTGAACCTTAATTCAGATTTTATACAAAAAAATTTTGGGCTAATGTGCAGTTTAGCTTACCCTTCAGTCCAGATGTTGTATTAATTTGATTAAGATTAATGGGGCTTTTACCATTATGGGAAGTAATGGTATATTTCTAGGCTATGCCATCGTATTAAAGGGACCACAGTATCAGTCCAGAGCTGCAGCTGCTTCCCAACTTTATTTGTAAAACTGGTGGACGTCATGTCGCTTTTAAAAGCATTGTCCACTTAATAATGTTTTTATAATGTTCTTACTTATCATGCATGGATAAATCATACAATTTTCTAATATACACATGTTAAAAATTCTGCTCCTGCATTTATTTTATATCTGTGCAGTAGGCCTCCTTCTACAATAGAAAAAAATGGCACAGCCCCCATTCTTGTCCATAGTAAAGTTTTTCATGGAGTACCTGTGTAGACGAAAAATTCTTGGGACCACCATAAAAATGACATGTTTGGGTGTAACAAGTATAAGCAATAGAACTTCTCCAGTACTACTTCCAGCTTTTTATCATATGTGTCTGTGTTTGTGGAGAAGCCGCTTGCATGTTCTTGCCTTGACCGTCTGTTTTTTTTTTTTGCTTTTGTTTCTAATTACAGTTAATTCCCATTCCATTGATTAGCTGTAAACATGTAGAGAAAGGTAAATAAAGAGTATTACCAAGTACATTGCTGTTCTGAGTTTGCTTCCCTTCAGAGTTAGAGAAGTTCTTATGTCCTGCTTGTTTGCACAAGCTTCCCTAGGTTATCCACCACCTGTCTGCTCTTACATGTTTTAACTGCAGTGTTATCAGCAGGACAGAGTTTATGTTGCTTACTGACAAACTTTAACCCTTTAGGCCATGTCCCCACGGCATCGGTTTGCGGGCGGTTTTTCAGACGGATTGCGGTTTTGCAAACCGTCTGAAAATCCGGCCGCAAACTTTTACATGGGCCGCTATGGAAAACCCGTACAGCAGTCCCCATTGCACGGGTTTTCCGCCCGGCAGTTTGAAAAACATTGTACTTGTTCATTCTTCAGTCCGGTTTTCGGACGGAATATGAACAAGTGAATGGGAAGGGGGAGGGCTTTTCTCCGCTCATCGTGGAGAAAAGCCTTCCCCCTGTGGCCGGACAAATACCGGTCGGATAAACTGGTGCCGTGGGGACACGCCCTTACAGTTCTGTAGGCTTGTGCACTTTTGTTTAGAAACCCACAGCACTAATATCTCTCTATCTAGCAATAGCAGAGCTGATATGTGAGTCACTGCTTATAGAACCACCCACAGTCTCACCAGGAAGTGTGAGCCAGAAGCTGGCTGCAGCTCTGTGAAACAGCATGGTGAGACAACCCATTAAATTTATTAACAAAATGACATCTCCTACAGAGACAGCAGTTATACAAGTTAATCGACACAAGGAAGAAGTTGTTGGAATAACCATATTAATAATAATTTTTCTATAATTCTTCCTATTCAGTTAACCCATAGGTGTCATGTAGCCCTGCTGCTAACTGAACACCATGTCGTGACTGAAATCATGTTTAATACATACAGTTACTCCATGGCAGCAATTACTATAGACTATGAGCTATACCACTTTTTTTTCTAGAGAGGCCTGCTGGATTGGTATAAGAAAGGTACAGGAGCAGAATTTTTAATACATATATATTAGAAAAGTGTATGATTTCCCATAGACCTTTGACTCCATCTTTAGACTCTGAAAGAATCTTTTGATCTGGGATTATAATTGAGTTGTAACCTATGTTGGTCTTATAGGAAACCACTGGGAGCTGATTTTGATGCCGTTTACCGCATTCAGATCCAGTGATAATACCAAAGCTTTCCTGGTACACAGTTAAGTTTAGTCTGTAGCTATAATAAAACAGTAGGATATTTTGCAGACATGAACCATTACATGAGGCTCATGTAACCAGTACTTGATCTTTGAGAGAATTTAACTCAAGAAATGTCATTGCCTGGGTCCAGCAGGCATATTTGTAAAGTGAATCCATTGTAGATTTCAGAAAAATCTCCTGCTGCAGTATTACGGACACCTTGTATGAGGGGCATATGAGAGACCGGCGGAGCAGTAACTTGCATTATTATGATTCACTCAGCTCTAGCTCAATCTTGCACAGGATGGCAAGGGATTTATGCCTCATTAAACCTGCTGGAATTCAACTTCTAACATAAAAGAACTCAGCAGTGTTAGTGAAAATGAAAGTAATATACTAAGATTTTTAAATGCATAAACCTGCGAGAGAATAACCAGGAACGCCTCTGTCTAAGATAGTTTTATATGCCACCATATTGAGTACTTTTATGGTGAAATAAGTCACCCATTCCAGTCTACGGTAAAGGCTTCCATCAGGGCCAAACTGGAATTAAAAAGCAGCCCTGGCACAACTCCCTCCCCCTCCCAGAAGGTAGGTAGGTGTATAGGCCCCCCTTTCAGTTGGTAGGTATATAGGCTCCCATTAGGTAGATAAGTATATAGGCTGGGTTTTAGGTCACCTGTAGGAATGTAGGTATATAGGCCCACTGTAAGTAAGTAGGTATATAGACCTCCTGTAGTTATACAGGCTTCCAGTAGGTAGGTATAGAGGTGCCTAGGTAGGAAGGTATTGAGACGCCAGTAGGTAAAGAGGTAGGTATATTGGTCCCTAGTAGGAAGGTAAGTATATAGGTCCACTATAGGTAGATATATATATATAAGCTCTTTGTAGGTAGGTAGAAATATTGGCTCACTATAGGTAGGCCTACTGTAGATAGATAGATAGATAGATAGATAGATAGATAGATAGATAGGTATATAGGTCCCCTGTATGTATGTAGGTATATAAATCCCCAGTAGTTTGATAATTATGGAGGCCTTCCAGTTAATAGATAAATATAAGTGGCCAGAGTAGTAGTTAGTTATATAGGCTCCTTGTTGGTAGGTATAAAGGCCCTTCGTAGGTAGGTATAGAGACCCCCATTCATTAAGAATGTAAGCCCCCATAAATAGTATATAGGTCCCCTCTAGATGGCAGGTAAATATATAGTCCCCCACATTGGGAAGATATGTGCATATATAGGTTCCCCAGTTGGAAAGTAGGTAGATATATAGGTTCCCTACAGGTAGATAGGCATAATGCCCCCACCCCTACAACAACAACAAAAAAAAAAAGATGATACTCAACTCTTCTCTTTACTTGCGCCAGGATCTTGCATCCAGCATGGTCGGTGTAACGACAATACACTACCCACAGCAGGATGCTAATCCTAGCTTCTCCTCTGCCAGAAGCCTAAGGTCAGTTGCCTTTGGCTTGTAGCCTAAGAGGTGCAGCAGCGTAGATGACATGATAACATCTCTACATCATGCCACCTGGTCCACCTACCACTCCAAAGGCTGCATGGCTCCGATGGCTCCATGCTCCAGATGTTCCCAATATCTCCTATCTTCAAAAAACTAATGACTAGCTAGTGACTTTTTCAGTCCCTCTCTTTTCCATGGTGTTTCTCCCTTTTTTCTTCTCTCTCTCTATTTAGTTTTATTTCTCAATCTCTTGTCTGCAAGTACTCTCTTTCCCTCATTATAGGCCCGGTGTGCTGGCTTTGACCCATGACCAACTGGTGGTCAGATAACCCCATTTACTGTAATAACTCTATCTCTCAACTGGAACTTAAAACATTCTACTGCCAACTAACAACTCTGGCTTAAAGGGGTTTTCTCACTAGGAAGATTAGCTTTCAACACAAACAGAGGTTTCTATGGTAACCTGCATACCTGTTATCTGATTAGCTGAGAGCAGGAGTGAAATCATCCCATGGACTGACTGGCTGGAACCGAGATGTGAGTAAATTAATTAAATTAAACAACATTATCTACTCTAAACAAAAGCTACAAGTGCTGTGAGCCCTGAGAAGCATGGGGTTATCTTTAGTTGTGCTAAAGATAACAATCTCCTGAGTAGACAGTGTAAATACAAAAGTGCCTGCCAGCCAGTGATTCAGCTTGCTGAGAAAACCCCTTTAATCTTGTTGGTTCCCTTAAAGGCATCTTGCCTAACACTGTGACTCAGCAATCTTTCCTGTTATTAGTAGTTTAAAAGACATTAAATACAGCATCACATTCTAAGGGTAGGATAACAACATATTGCATGCATATTCCTCCTGATTTTAAAACAGATGGTAAAAGTTTACACAGCATGGATTTTTCATTGTTGTCTATGCAGCACAGAGTACCTTCGGATTTTCGGCGGATTCAAAATACTGAATCCACAGAAAACTCAACAGAAAACCTGTACTGAGTAGACCTAGACTTATGTTAATAGGTGGCACTATCTACTGACCCATGATTATAATTAAAGTGTTTTGGATATGTTTTCTATTTATAAGCTAATCTATGTAGAAGATTCAGATGCTACTGTTTCTTATGTATATTTGACCTCTTAGAGATTGGAGATACCACTTTTAAGTTCCCTAATTCATGTCAGTTCTGATTTGGCTTTATTTTAAAGATACAGCAGATTATCTATCTTACTTATTTACGGATTGTTTCCAAGGTTCCAGACCATCTCTGTATTCTAGCAGCTGTGACTTATCAGCAGGACGGTGCAGGGTGTCTAGAACATAGAAGTTTCTGGTAACTTAGGAAACCATCTGTACACAGACAGGATTGAAAACCTGTTGTATATTTGAAATGAAGCAAAATTTGCCTGCAAGTTGAAAGCTAATTAATGTAATGGGAATACCCCTTTAATGTGCAGATGTGCTTATGCAGATGTTCTTAGTAGGTGATCTCAACTTGGTGTAGCTGAGAGAGGTCCATAAAAGGATTTCTAAACCAGACAACCTAACTGATTTCCTAAACTGTATTTATATTTTGCTTCATGGCAGATGCCCCCTGATCTATAGGTATTAAGAAATACAGTACAGTAAAGTACATAGAGGGCCACAGAGTCCACATACAGAGATATACAGAATATTTTTTACTACAGCAAGTTATTCTGGCCATAACATAAAAAATCTGTATTTCCCTATTGTCTACTTTTCAATCTGTCTCTTTAGCACAGTGTATGGAAGAACAGAATGAATTTTTATAAAAATAAAGTATGTTGTTAGGAGTTTCATCTCTATTAAGAAAACACATTTCTCCTCTCTGATCCCCTTGCATTGAGGGATTCAGCCCTTTTTCTGCAAAGTAAGTACTCCCACAGGACAAACAATGACAGTAAATTGCAATCAGAATTGAACTGCATGGGAGAGGTAAACAGTCTCAAACTGTACCATAAATTGTAGTTTGCCGATGATTCTGTGTTTTACTGTGAAGCTGAAATGACGGCAATCACTGGAGCACAAAGAGCGAGAACATGAATACACTTGGAAATAATATCGTTCCTTCTATCACTTTACAAGGCATTCACAGGGGAAAAACACCACAATTTATGACAACAAGAGGGAAAGCAAGAAGCTAAACAATGCCACCAATGAATCTGCATTTCTCCTCTTCATGCCATGAATATAAAAGATGCAATCATATCCACAAGCAAATATAATTTGATTCAAAAAACTTCATATGGTTTATTCCCACATTAATATACATAGTGGAGAGTTACGAGGAGGCCGCTCGCTAACTGCCTGTGCTTTAGAATCCGGCTTCAATTTTACACATGAAGTGCTGGATAAATAATTAGTCTCAAGTTGGGATAAAATAGAAAAGTACATTTGTAATGAAAAGGATAACAATGATTTTCTTTATACAAATCTCTTTTCAAATTGTCTCATACTCCCAAATTATGAACAACTGCAGTAATACAAAATTCATATCTTTTCTGAACTTTTCTTTCTTTCTACTTTAAACAGTCTTTTTCCCTGTTCACAATATTCTCTGCAACTGGGACCATTATCAATTATCTGTAAAATGTGAGGCCATCTGATAGAAACAGTTTAGTCTTCTCATAGAAAATTAGAGGTTTTCTCACTACAAAACTAGGAATTTTCTCACTACATATATTGGCTTTCAACATGTAGGGACAGGTGATTAAAGACTTTTTCCAAATACATCAGTCTTTTGATTTTACCTTGGTCAGGGGATAAGAGAGAGTCTATCTGCTCTAAGTGCATACAGGTCTCACTGGTTACGTCCATATCTCCCTTCCTGATTAGACAGAGAGCAGGGAGGGATGTTATCATGGACTAAGCTCACTCAAGCAGACTGTTTGGGCGGCATGTATGAACAGGGCTGCACCAGAAGTCTGTCGCATTTTCAGCCCGACATCAAGTACAGTCTCGTTTGCATTAGTGTAATGCCTCCCATATGCCAGTATCAGGCACATTACAGAGCGCCCGCTGCACTTTGTAAAACGCTTGATTTCGGGGGCCGTGCAGGAGGTGGGGTGCACTAGAACCGTACAAAGCTTATAGCTTTGTTACAGCAATTCTAGGCGCATGACTGCTGGAACAGGTAGACTACTTCTGCACTTACTATTAGGGATGTGCCTCTGAATGCCAGGTACCAACATATTGTTCTGTTTACAGCCTCTTGCTGAAATTTGGATTGGGATATAGTAGTTTCCTATACCTAAGTATAGGTTCATTATTATCAGTTTTGGACTGAAATGACTTTGGCCTCCAGTGAAATTGATTCTTGGGGCATACAAGTGGAGTTGATTCTTGGAGCACACCAATGAAGCTGCATTTTGGGGCCCACCAGTGGAGTTGTCTCTTGGGCCCACCAGTGGAGTTGTTTCTTGGGGGCCCACCAGTGGAGTTGATTCTTGGGGCCCACTAGTGGAGTTGATTCTTGGGGCCCACCAGTGAAGTTGATTGTGGGGTCCCTCCAGTGGAGTTGATTCTTGGGGCCCACCAGTGGAGTTGATTGTGGGGGCCCACCAGTGGAGTTGTCTCTTGGGCCCACCAGTGGAGTTGATTGTGGGGGCCCACCAGTGGAGTTGTCTCTGGGCCCACCAGTGGAGTTGTCTCTTGGGCCCACCAGTGGAGTTGATTCTTGGGGCCCACCAGTGAAGCTGATTTTTTTGGGGCCCACCAGTGGAGTTGATTCTTGGGGCCCAGCAGTGGAGTTGATTCTTGGAGCACACCAATGAAGCGGATTTGTTTGGGGCCCACCAGTGGAGTTGATTCTTGGGGTCCACAAGTGGAGTTGTCTCTTGGGTTCCATTCTTCAGCTGCTGTACATAACTGCACATACTACATATGACTTTTG
Source organism: Phyllomedusa bahiana (assembly GCA_025379985.1). NCBI lineage: Eukaryota > Metazoa > Chordata > Amphibia > Anura > Hylidae > Phyllomedusa > Phyllomedusa bahiana. Next base: position 7,242 of record JAODAL010054144.1, on the reverse strand, counting down.
CTTTGTCCCTCTTTTTCTCTGCCTCTTTACCTGAAAAGTATCTGTATACCTCCTATTCTCAGGGATCCACCATGCCCAGGGGCCCACCGGGAATTCCCCTAGTCCCCTGTGGGCCAGTCCAAGCTTGAGTATAGTATAGTAACTGTAATCCTAATTTATGGCAGAAAAAAATGAAATTTGTGTATTACCCCAGCACTTGTCCCCGTCATAACCATATGCCACATAGACGCTAGCTCAAAAAAAGTCAAGAAAAAAACAATAATAAAGACAGCTTATTAAGCATCCTCATTCCAAGCTAATTGCTCATAGTATGGAAGTGATTTTGGATCTGTTTTGGTACTTTAAGGCAAAACATTCTTGCTTTAATTACGTTCCTCACTAGCACCCATTTGAAGCTTCTAGAGCAATTATGTCTGGAATTTCAGCCTGTACAATAATTCTTCACAACTTTCATGTGTTGCCCAATTGCACATCTAGTTTTCCTTTTATCTTGTTTGGGCCATTGGGTTGCCATGGTAACTGGTCACAATTATTAAGCTAGGGCATTTTTGCTACTAAATTGTTCCTGGCTACTTAGTATCTTTTTATGTCTTTACTTTGAAAAACAGCATGATCACAGAAGTATGGACAGACGACAGTAATACGTTTTCTTTTTAATGACATGTTTTTGAATCATTTAAGTTTTATAGACAAGAAGACAATTTGAAATCTTGCGATTAAACAGAAGATGGGATGACAGTAAGAGCTGTCACTATTTCTATTTTGTAACAGTTTTTATCTGAGCTTATGTGGTGAGAATTAGGTAAAATATGGTGAATTCCATGTGCATCCTTTGCACTATAGTGGCGATATATAAGTACTGGCATACCATACAAGCCAAATCTTGTATATAGTATGTATTGAAAAGGTTCTACAACACTTTAATACTTTACGGCTGAGTTCAGACACTGCAGATTTACAAAGACACATCACAAGTCCAAGTAAATTACAATACAATGAAGTTTAAGAAACTAATGTTGTACTTCAGCTTTGGGTCAAAGTCAAACTCAACAAAAAGTCAATTATAAATAAATTGTGATTAGTTTTTTTTTTTGCTGAGTGTAAATAGATTTACTCACCCATTTCTGGCCTGCAGTGCTGATGCTCGGACATCACTTCTGTCTGGTGTCACTTCCTGCCATACGCCACATCAGAGTTACCTATATTATATAGGAACAGAAGTGACATTAGAAGTAACGTCGGAGTTTCGGTGCCACAGGATTAATGGGTAAAGGGTAAGTTAACCCAGTTCAAACCTGGTTAAAAAAAAAAAAATTTAATCCTGCTTTTGGGTTAGGCTAGGTTTACACGGCTTAATTGCGGGACGTAATTACGCCCCGCAATTACACCGTGTGGCCGGGGCGGGGCGGGAGCGGGGGAGGGAGCGGGGGGCCGGCACGTCGCCGGCCCAAATATTTTCATTAACAAAGGCGCGTATACGCCGCGGGTAAATAACATTTCAAATATATACCCCCACGGACGTATTTGCCGAGAAGGGAGAGGAGACGTAATCCATAGTTCTCTATGAGAACTGTGGATTACCATAATGACTGGGACGTTATCAGCCCGTAATTTGCGCACTCCGGCGCGTAATTACGGACTGAAATACATCCAGTTTTAAGCCGTGTGAACATGGCCTTAGGGTTATTGTTATGGTAAGGTTTAGGGCTAGTTTTAGGCTTAGAGTAAAAATGTTCAGTTTTGGGACACCCCATTATGAAAGTAAACATGGTCAGATTAAAAAAAAATTATTGAAGTTTGCAAAAAAAAAAACTGCACACCAAAAACAAATATTCAACAGATTTTCAAATGCACAGTTTATTCTTTATCTTTCCAAAATGCAATGACTTTTCACTGCGGAAACCTCCCCTATAGATTTCTTCTGCTATGTCTGAAATAGCCAAATAATTCAGCTGAAGGTAAAATACATAACAATAAACATATAAGGAACATATAAGGAATGAATATGTGTGTTGTGATATTTAAAAGATGCTCCATCGTAAATACGCGAGGGAATAGGTGGTGATAGACCAGACATGTGATAATTGGTTTGCTCATCAGCTTAAAGGGGCTGTCCAGTACATAAAAATGTACAATTAATGCTGCCCAATAAAAAAGTCACATTAACTTTCCTCATTACCTGAGCGCTGGCTCAGAGACATATGATCCTAGTCTTCTTCCTGACTCTGCCTGAATGGGACATCACTGCTGCAGTGAACAGCTCTGAAAAGTGATGTAAGGCAATGGCACATGACCATTGCAAACAATCAGCAGCTGCAGTGGTGCCGTCCTGTGCGCCCAGGGACAGGAAGTATACAGAAGATTGTGGGGAGATACTGCAGAGCCAATGCTGGAACTAAGGTCAACTGGATGAGTAGTATGACTTTTTTTCCTTACTGGGCTACAGTACCTATACATTGAGTCTATGTACTGGGCAACTCCTTAATAAGATTAAATTTTGCAACTAATTATCTTCCAGCCTCACAGATATACTGCAGTGATGCATGCAGCACCCAAGAGCAGCCCTTACAGTACTTCTGCTACTATTCAAAGAAAGATTGCTGCAAGTTTGCTTTGATATTGCTTGATTAATGTTTCTCCATTGTGTCCCCGTCCAGTTCAACCAAAACTATGGACAAATTCAGGATTGGGACATCCCGAACCCTAATTCTTTCATTTAGACCCCAACCCTACACCAAGCTCTAACCCTGACTATAATTCTAAACTGGGGTTAGGGCTTTGTAATTGGTTTATAGGGCTTAAAGGGTTTGTCTTACTACAAATATTAGCTTTCAACGGGAATGTTGAATCGAGAGTTCTTCCAAACACCTGCTCTACCTTCCTGATTAGACAGAGTGCAGGGAGTAAAGTCACCACAGGACAAATGGCAGTTTAAGAATAGTGTGTTTTCTCTGACAAACAAAGGAGATTAATTACTTTTTGTTTACCTTGATCTGTCTCTCACCCTCTATATCCAATCCCTTGCCCGCTCCTGTCATCTGCAACTCAAGAACATCTCCAGAATCCGTCCTTTTCTCACTGTGGAAAACTCAAACTCTCATTGTTGCTGTTTTGCTTTCTCATCTTGACTACTGTAACTCCCTGCTTACGGTCTCCCTCTCTGTAAACTCCCCTCTCTCCAATCTGTCCTGAATGCAGCAGCCAGACTCGTCTTTCTTTCCAGCTGCTATATTGATGCCTCTAACCTGTGTCACTCGCTGCACTGGTAGCCCATACATTACAGAATACAACATAAACTCATCACTCTCACCCAAAAAGCTCTCCACAGTGCACCACCCCCTTCTACATCTCCTCCCTCATCTTTGTCTACCACCCTACCTGGTCTCTGTGCTCTGCTAATGATTTCAGATTACATGCCTTAATCATCCAAACCTACCATGCCTGTCTCCAAGATTTCACACGTGCTTCACCAGTTCTCTGGAACATGCTACCGTGGGCGATCAGGCACACTCACAACTCTCATAGTTTTAAGAGTGCCTTGAGGACACATTTTCTCAGTGTGGCTTGCCAAGATCCCTAATTGCTAACCCCCACCTGCTATCACACACCTCTGTCACTTCCAACACCAGAGCACTCGCAGGCACTTATCTGTATATAGATGCACTGTCAGGATGGCAGGTTCACCCAACTTTTATGTAAACCACCTCCTATTTATGTAACATGGCTGGACAATTGCAAACTTAGCACTTCTTAAGCCATCGTCACACCTATACACCCTAATAGATTGTAAGCTCTTGTGAACTGGGCCCTCACACCTTGTGTTCTCTTAATGTGTAATGTCTGTGCTTATACCCTCTAAATTGTAAAATACCTCGGAATATGTTGGCGCTATATAAATATAGATTATTATTATTTTGAGGTCCGTAGCCTTTTGTGCTATAGATTACATCTCCTACTGTCATGTCAGTGCAACTAGAAGAGCTGGGAATATGGAGCTGCTATGCTAATCACTGCTATAGAACCACCCACAGTCAAACCAGGAAGAATGAGGGATTGTAAATCTGAAGCTGCCTGTGGATTTGTGAAACTGCATGGTGAGACAGCCCCCTTAATTTATCTGATGTTACTTCCAATTCAACGTCAAATTCAAAGTGCAAGTGCCGCAGGACAGCATGGACAGCAGGACATTATGCTCTGAGGACTAGTTACAAGGCCCTAAGGGCATGTCCCCACGGCATGGGTTTTCGGCCGGTTTTTCAGCCGGTTTGCGGTTTTTCAGACCGCCTGAAAAACCGGCTGAAAATGAGCACAATTGTGCTCTATGGAAAACCCGTGCAGCAGTCCCCACTGCACGGGTTTTCCGCCCGGCGGTCTTGCCGCCGGCGGCAAAACATTGTAGAAGCACCATATTCCGTCCGGTTTCCGGACGGAAGATGTGCTTCTCAATGGGAGGGGGGAGGGCTTTTCTCCGCTCATCGCGGAGAAAAGCCGTCCCCCCTGCGGCCGTGGGGATGGGCGCAAAACAGGACAAATGCCGGCCGGCAAACCGGCCAGTATTTGTCCTGTGCCGTGTAAACGTGCCCTAACAGTCCACTTCCAGTACATTTTTGGTGGTTTTCACCCAAAATTGATTTGAAACCACTCAAACTGAAGTGATCAAAATAAGAACACATTTAACTTTGACTTGAACCAAAGCACAACACTAGTCCTGATGTAGTCTTCTGGAAATTCCAGGAAACCTTGGTCTAGATAATAGTCTCGATAATAGACACAAAACCCTGTCTCAGTCAACCTTAGTCCAAGTCCTATTTGTTCTTACAAATATACTGCCAATTTGTACATGCTTCCTATATCTAATGAAGTTTCTGTCCCTGCTGTAAAGATCACAGTTAGTGTTGAGCGATTATTATCGACAAAGTTGAAATCGGCACGGTATTTACGTTGATCAGATTTTTTAGATCACACGATAATTTAGGTTAAAATCTGTGCATAATCTATTAATATCGCGCCATTTTCGGCACTTCCTGTCATTTTGGCAGCCAGCAAATCAGCTTACAGAATAGAGCAGGGTGAGATGTGTGTGCGACGTCATGACTGGGATGTGTATGCGATTGGCTGGAAAAATCACATGACCTCGTTTTACATAGAACAGCCCTTCCTGTTCATGATCAGTGTCTGTCAGCTTCTCATAGCAATAGGACGTGCGCTCTGCCTCTGTCCAAACAGCTCAGCAAACAGCTCAGCAAAATTATTTTATTTTTTCACAGAGACAGCTCTACTTTTAGTTGGGATCCTTAGAAGTTAGTTAGATCAGAGATTTGCAGATTTTAGGTAGTTAGGCAGAGAATTTTAAAGGAGCATCTACCGCTGTAAAGTCATTGGGGGGCACGGGGAGGGGGGGGCCCGCGGGCGAACACAGACAAGCTCTATAAAGGATACTGGATATTGTACAGCAAAACTTTGTTTAGACATTGCAATTCCCTTTTATTAGGATACAGCTCTTTCCTAGTAACTGCAGGACTATTTGTTAGGTGCAAAACTCCACTTTTATTATCAGTATACATTTCAGATAGGTGTTTTTTTTCAATTTTGCCCAGTCCAGCTTTGTTGATATAGCCACCTTGCAGTTAAATTTGAATCCAGCAACTTTGTAGTCACCACAGGTTGATAGGTGCCAAAAAATACCTTTTATTATCAGTATACATTTCAGATATGTGTTTTTTCACTTTGGCGCAGGCAGCTGTGTTGATAGAGCCACCATGCAGTTAAATTTGAATCCAGCAACTTTGTAGTCACCACAGGTGTACTGATAGGTGCCAAAAATACCTTTTAATATCCGTATACATTTCAGACAGGTGTTTTTTTCACTTTTGGTCAGTCAAGCTTTGTTGATAGATCTACTTTGCAGTTAAATTTGAATCCAGCAACTTTGTAGTCACCACAGGTTGATAGGTGCCAAAAAAATACCTTTTATTATCAGTGTACATTTCAGATACGTGTTTTTTTCACTTTGGCGCAGGCAGCTGTGTTGATAGAGCCACCTTGCAGTTAAATTTGAATCCAGCAACTTTGTAGTCACCACAGGTGTACTGATAGGTGCCAAAAATACCTTTTAATATTGGTATACATTTCAGACAGGTGTTTTTTTCACTTTTGGTCAGTCAAGCTTTGTTGATAGATCTACTTTGCAGTTAAATTTGAATCCAGCAATTTTGTTTTGATGTGAGGGATTTGAGAATAGCTGTGATTTGCCGTCTTTTAATAAGAGACTTTCCAAAACTCTTCCATACCTTCTCAAATTTTTATATTTCTGAACATGGAGTGAAATTCAGGTGGTAAGTGAGCAAAGAGGGGGGTAGGACATGGAGGTAGAGGTACGAGAGAAGGTGCTCCTTCCAGTGCTGGCGACAACACGCATGCCAGCGGATCGTCAGTTGCAGGACCGTCAGGCCTCGCTGGGTCAGGGCTCTGTGAATCTCAGTAACGAACAGCGTCGCCAATCTGTTCTTCAGTGGTTAATGCAACCTGCATCCAGCAGTCTTACCTCCTCGTCCTGCCAGTCACGGCCACAAATGTCGTCATCAGCATCATCAGCATCCGTCCAACATGAAGCAGCCCAAATGTCAACTCGTGTACCCACCACTGTGGATAATCCATTTTCTGAAGACCTCTTTGATGACAAAATGCGGTTGGGGTCAGAAGGCATGTAAAAAGATCAAGAGGCCAAAGAGGATGATTTTGTCTGCTCTGACGCCCAGTTACTGATGCCATCAGAGGAGGAGAAGGAAGCCGGTCAATCGGCAAAAATCCCGGGCGGTCGGCAACGCCTTGCAGTCCCTCTTGCTTGTAGCCCGCAGCTCCTGGATGCAGAATGTCAGGACGACAAAGTCACCTGTGTTGATGATGATTATGACTACATTGCGGATCCAACGTGGTCTTTTCAGCAGAATTTGCTTGCGAGCGCTTCATCAGTGGATGAGGAGGAAGACGATGGGGTAGTGTCAGTACGGGTCCCGCCTCAAAAAGGGAGAAGGCGGTCGCAGAAGTCCACTGATAAGATTCCGCCAGCCACGGTCAGCGGAAACCCAGCTCCTCATTTATCGCCGTCAAAAAGGTCCAGGACATCTCAAGCCTGGGCCTTCTTTGAGAAAGCCTCTGATTCACCCAGCGATGTCATATGCCGCCTTTGCTGTAAACGCATAAGTAGAGGCAAGATCCTTAGGTGTTTAACCACCACAAATG